>ML104926.1:348070-419485 GCA_003697995.1 Taxidea taxus jeffersonii | reverse complement strand
TATATATATATATATATATATATATATATATATATATATACCCCTCATCTTCTCTATCCATTCATCTGTTGATGGACATCTAGGTTCTTTCCATAGTTTGGCTACTGTGGATATTGCTGCTATAAACATTCAGGTGCATGTGCCCCTTCAGATCACTACATTTGTATGTTTAGGGTAAATACCCAGTAGTGCAATTGTTGGGCCATAGAGTGACTCTATTTTCAACTTTTTGAGGAATTTCTGTGCTGTTTTCCAGAGTAGCTGCATCAGCTTGCATTCCCACCAACAGCGTAGGAGGGTTCCCCTTTCTCCGCATCCTCACCAGCATCTGTCATTTCCTGAGTTGTTAATTTTAGCCATTCTGACTGGTGTGAGGTGATATCTCATTGTGGTTTTGATTTGTATTTCCCTGATGCTGAATGATGTGGAGCACTTTTTCATGTGTCTGTTGGCCATCTGGATGTCTTCTTTACAGAGACGTCTGTTCATATCCTCTGCCCATTTCTTGATTGGATTATTTATTCTTTAGGTGCTGAGTTTGATAAGTTCTTTATAGATTTTGGATAATAGTCCTTTATCTGATATGTCATTTTCAAATATCTTCTCCCATTCTGTCAGTTGTCTTTTGGTTTTGTTGACTGTTTCCTTTGCTGTGCAAAAAATTTGGATCTTGATAAAGTCCCAATAGTTCATTTTTTCCCTTGTTTCCCTTGCCTTTGGTGATGTTCCTAGGAAGAAGTTGTTTTGACTTAGGTTGAAGAGGTTGCTGCCTGTGTTCTCCTCAAGGATTTTGATGGATTCCTTCCTCACATTGAGGTCCTTTATCCATTTTGAGTCTATTTTCGTATATGGTGTTAGGAAATGGTCCAGTTTCATTTTTCTGCAGGTGACTGTCCAATTTTCCCAACACCATTTGTTGAAGAGGCTGTCTTTTTTCCATTGGACATTCTTTCCTGCTTTGTCGAAGATTAGTTGACCATAGAGTTGAGGGTCTATTTCTAGGTTCTCTAGTCTGTTCCATTGATCTATGTGTCTTTTTTTTGCCAGTACCAGAATCTCTTGATGATGACAGTTTTGAAGTCTGGAATTCTGATACCACCAACTTTGGTTTTCTTTTTCAATATTCCTCTGGCTATTAGAGGTCTTTTCTGGTTCCATATAAATTTTAGGATTATTTGTTCCATTTCTTTGAAAAAATGGATGGGATTTTGATAGGAATTGCATTAAATGTGTAGATTGCTTTAGGTAGCATAGACATTTTCACAATATTTTTTCTTCCAATCCATGAGCATTGAACATTTTCCATTTCTTTGTGTCTTCCTCAATTTCTTTCATGAGTACTATAATTTTCTGAGTATAGATTCTTTGTCTCTTTGGTTAGGTTTTGGGTGCAACTGTAAATGGGATTGACTCCTTAATTTCTCTTTCTTCTGTCTTGTTGTTGGTGTAAAGAAATGTAACTGATTTCTTTACATTGACTTTATATCCTGACACTTTACTGAATTCTTGTACAAGCTCTAGCAGTTTTGGAGTGAAGTCTTTTGGGTTTTCCACATATAGTATCATATCATCTGCAAAGAGTGATAGCTTGACTTCTTCTTTGCCAATTTGGATGCCTTTAATTTCTTTTTGTTGTCTGATGGCTGAGGCTAGGACTTCTAATACTATTTTCAATAGCAGTGGTGATAGTGGACATCCCTGCCGTGTTCCTGACCTTAACGGAAAAGCTCTCAGTTTTTCTCCATTGAGAATGATATTTGCAGTAGGTTTTTCATAGATGGATCTGATGATATTGAGGTATGTGCCTTCTATCCCTACACTTTGAAGAGTTTTGATCAGTAAGGGATGCTCTACTTTGTCAAATGCTTTCTAACATCTATTGAGAGTATCATGTGGTTTTTATTCTTTCTTATATTAATATATTGTATCGCATTGATTGATTTGCAGATGTTGAACCAACCTTGCAGCCCTGGAATAAATTCCACTTGATTGTGGTGAATAATCCTTTTAATGTACTGTTGGATCCTACTGGCTAGTATTTTGGTGAGAATTTTCGCATCTGTGTTCATCAAGGATATTGGTCTGCAACTCTCTTTGATAGGACAGACAGACAAGGGTCTGGTTTTGGGATGAAGGTAATGCTGGCCTCATAAAATGAGTTTGAAAGTTTTCCTTCCATTTCTGTTTTTTGTAACAGTTTCAGGAGAATAGGAATTAATTCTTCTTTAAATGTTTGGTAGAATTCCCCGGGGAAGCCATCTGGCCCAGGGCTCTTGTTTGTTGGGAGATTTTTGATGACTGCTTCAATCTCCTTACTGGTTATGGATCTGTTCAGGTTTTTTATTTCTTTCTGGTTCAATTGTGGTAGTTTATATATCTCTAGGAATGCATCCATTTCTTTCAGATTGTCAAATTTTCTGGGATACAGTTGCTCATAATATGTTCTTATATTTGTTTGTATTTCTTTGGTGTTGGTTGTGATCTCTCCTCTTTCACTCATGATTTTATTTATTTGGGTCCTTTCTATTTTTTTGTTGTTGTTGTTGTTGTTAAGTCTGGCCAGGGGTTTATCAAATTTATTAATTCTTTCAAAGAACCAGCTCCTAGTTTTGTTGATTTGTTCTATTGTTTTTTGGTTTCTCTTTCATTGATTTATGCTCTGATCTTTTTATTTCTCTTCCCCTATGGGGTTTAGGCTTTCTTTGCTGTTCTTTCTCTAGCTCCTTTAGGTATAGGGTTTGGTTGTGTAGTTGAGACCTTTCTTGTTTCTTAAGAAAGGCTTGTATAGCTATATATATTCCTGTCAGGACTGCCTTTGCTGTGTCCCACAGATTTTGAACCGTTTTGTTTTCATTATCATTTGTTTCCATGAATTTCTTCAATTCGTCTTTAATTTCCTGGTTGACCCATTCATTCTTGAGAAAGATGCTCTTTAGTCTCCATGTATTTGGTTTGTTTCCAAATATCCCCTTGTGATTGAGTTCTAGCTCTAGAGCATTGTGGTCTGAAAATATACAGGGAATGATCCCAATCTTTTGATACCAGTTGAGACCTGATTTATGGCCCAGGATGTGATCTATTCTGGAGAATGTTCCATGGGCACTAGAGAAGAATGTGTATTCTGTTTCTTTGGGATGGAATGTTCTGAATATATCTGTGATGTCCATCTGCTCCAGTGTGTCCTTTAAGGCCTTTATTTCCTTGTTGATCTTTTGCTTGGATGATCTGTCCATTTCAGTGAGGGGAGTGTTAAAGTTCCCTACTGTTATTGTATTATTGTCAATGTGTTTCTTTGATTTTGTTATTAATTGGTTTATATAGTTGGCTGCTCCCATGTTAGGCGCATAGATACTTAAAAATGTTAGATATTCTTGTTGCACAGACACTTTGAGAATGATATAGTGTCCTTCCTCATCTCTTATTATAGTCTTTGGCTTAAAATCTAATTGATCTGAACAAGGATTGCCACCACAGATTTCTTCTGATGTCCATTAGCATGGTAAATTGTTTTCCACCCCTCACTTTAAATCTGGAGGTGTCTTAGGGTCTAAAATGAGTTTCTTATAGACAGCATATTTATGGGTTTTGTTATTTTATCCATTCGGACAGGGTAAGTATTGAGAGATATAAATTTAGTGCCATTGTATTGCCTGTAAGGTGAGTGTTACTATATTGTCTCTGTTCCTTTCTGATCTACTACTTTTAGGGTCTCTCTTTGCTTAGAGGATCCCTTTCAATATTTCCTGTAGAGCTGGTTTGGTGTTTGCAAATTCTTTTAGTTTTTGTTTCTCCTGGAAGCTTTTTATCTCTCCTTCTATTTTCAATGATAGCCTAGCTGGATATGGTATTCTTGGCTGCATGTTTTTCTCGTTTAGTGCTCTGAATATATCATGCCAGTTCTTTCTGGCCTGCCAGGTATTTATGGATAGGTCCACTGCCAATCTAATATTTTTCACCATTGTATGTTATAGACTTCTTTTCCCAGGCTGCTTTCAGGATTTTCTCTTTGTCGCTGAGACCTGTAAATTTTACTGTTAGATGATGGGGTTGGACCTATTCTTATTGACTTTGAGGGGGATTCTCTGTGCTTCCTCGATTTTGATGCTTGTTCCCTTTACCATATTAGGGAAATTCTCTACAATAATTCTCTCCAATATACCTTCTGCTCCCCTCTCTCTTTCTTTTTCTTCTGGAATCCCAATTATTCTAATGTTGTTTCATCTTATGGTGTCACTTATCTCTCAAATTCTCCCCTCGTAGTCCAGTAGTTGTTTATCTCTCTCTTGCTCAGCTTCTTTATTCTCTGTCACTTGGTCTTATTTATCACTAATTCTCTCTTCTGCCTCATTTATCCTAGCAGTAAGAGCCTCCATTTTTATTGTACCTCATTAATAGCTTTTTTTATTTCAACTTGATTAGATTTTAGTTCTTTTATTTCTTCAGAAAGGGCTTTTATTTCTCCAGACAGGGTTTCTCTAATACTTTCCATGCCTTTTTCCAGCCCAGCTAGCACCTTAAGAATCGTCATTCTGAACTCAAGATCTGACATATTACCAATGTCCGTATTGATTGAGTCCCTAGCCTTTGGTACTGCCACTTGTTCTTTTTTTCTGTGGTCAGTTTTTCTATCTTGTCATTTTAGCCAGATAAGAATATTGGAAAGAGTGAATAAAATACTAAAAGGGTGGCAAAGACCCCAGGAAATTGTGCTTTAACCAAATCAGAAGAGATCCCAAATAGTGGGGAGAAGAAAGGAGGCAAAAAGAAGTTCAGGAAAAAAAAATTGTTTTAAAGAAAAAGAAATAAAAAAATATAAAAAAGAAAATATATATATTAGACTGGTGACTAAAACAGGGTCACTCACTTAATTTGGGGAGTATTTTGGTCTCTTAGAAGAAACTACCTCCCAAAATTTTAAAGAATGAAAACCATATATAAGGGTAAGCACAATGAAGGGATGGAATATGACTATAAAGATAAATATATTTTTTTAAAATTTCTATAAAAGGAGTTGATAAGATAAGTTCATAGGGAGAATAAAGAAAAAGAATGTGGAGAGAATTTGGTCAGGCTTGAGACTAGAACTAAGCCCTGTGCTAGATTTAAGGTATATTTTGATCTATTAGAAGAAGTTGTATCCCATTTTTTTTAGAAGAAAATACCCTATGTGTATACAAAAAATAAAGTTAGATAGAATGAAGGATAAAATACAACTATAATAGTGAAGGTTCAAAAAATTTTTTTAATTAAAGGTATTGCTAAGATAAACTAGTTAAAAAACATTAAAAAAGGGAAGAGTAAAAGTTTTAAAAATCTAGCATAAGAAAAAGTAAAATTAAAAATATTAATTAACTTTGCAAGACTAAAGAATCATGGGGAGAAAGCCATGAATTCCATGCTTTGCCATGAATTCTTCCTCTGGAATTCCACTGTTCTCCTTGGTAAGTGAACTTGATCTTGGCTGGATTTCTTGCTGATCTTCTGTGGGAGGATCCTATTATAGTGATTCTCAGATGTCTTTGCCTGAGGCGGAATTGCCCTGCCCTTACCATGGGCCAGGCTATGTAATCTTCTGAGGTTCTCTTTTGGCAGTTTTTGTTCCCTGAACACTTTCTGTAGAGTTCCAGAGGAAATGAATGAAAATGACGGCCTCCCAATCTCCAGCCTGGAGGAGCTGAGAGCTCGGGGCCCCTTCTCAGTGCACCCTCAGATAAAAGCACTCAATCACTCCCATCTCCCTGGCCTCTGGCTGCTCTTGGAGCTCACCCAGCCTTGGTCACCAAGCATCTCTGTCTCTGGCACACAGGCCTGCCTGGAGTCTCCAAACCCCAAAGATCGCTGCACTCTTCCGGCGGGGGTCTCCCTAGATCTTGTGGGGTCCCTGCTCACAGAGCAGTGTCCTGTGCCATGGATCACAATTTAAGGTAACCCTGAGTTGAGACCTCACTCCTTGGCTCTGTCTCTGTAGCCAGCTTCCCCACTCTAATACCTGCAAGCTCTGCAACACTCAGACAGCCCCGATCCTTCTGTGACCCCATGGGACCTGAGACCACGCTGTCCCCACATGGGCTTCACCCCATCCTAGCCTCTGGTGCGATGTCCCTCTGTGGAGCAGACTTTTCATTTAAAAGTCCTGATTTTGTGCTCCATTGCTCCGCTGCTTGATGGGAGCTGGCCCCTCCCCCCGCAGTCTATCTGCCCATCGCTTTGGATTCAGTTCTCTGCTGGCTCTACCTTTCAGAAAGTGGTCGATTTTCTGTTTCTAGAATTGCTGCTCTTCTCTTCGATCTCCTGTTGGATTTGTAGGTGTTCGGAATGGTTTGATAAGCTATCTAGCTGATGTCCTGCTACTTGATATCATCTCAGCCTGCTACTTCTCTGCCACCTTGAGTCCTCCTCCCCACAATAAATACTCTTAATCCCATTTATGTATTTTACCCATCTTCCAAGCCCCCTCTCCTCAGGCAACCATCAGTTCATTCTCTGCATTTAAGAGTCTGGGTTGTTTCATCTCTTTTTTCTTTGTTTATTTGTTTTGTTTTTTATTTTTTTAATTTTTTTAAGATTTTATTTATTTGATAGACAGAGATCACAAGTAGACAGAGAGGCAGAGAGAGAGAGGAGGAAGCAGGCTGTCCGCAGAGCAGAGAGCCCAATGCGGGGCCTGATCCCACGACCCTGGGATCATGACCCGAGCTGAAGGCAGCGGCTTTAACCCACTGAGCCACCCAGGTGCCCCATTGTTTTGTTTTTTAAATTACTCACATGAGTGAAATATATGGTGTTTGTCTTTCTCTATCTAACTCTTTCATTTTACATTAAATCCACTAGGTCCATCCATGTTGTTGTAAATAGCAAGCTCTCATTGTTTTTTTATGGCTGAGTAATATTCCATTGTATATATACATACCACCTCTTCTATATTCATTTATCTTTCAATGAACACTTGGGTTGCTGTGCATGTATCTTTTCAAATAGTGTTTTGGTTTTCTTTGGGTAAATTACCAACAGTGGAATTACTGGATCATATCATAGTTCTATTTTTAATTTTTGAGGAAACTATACTGTTTTTCACAGTGATTGCATCAATTTGCATTCCCACTATCAGTGCACAAAAGTTTGTTTTCCCTACATTCTTGCCAACACTTGATATTTCTCATCTTTCTGAGTCTACCATGAGGTAGTATCGCACTGTGGTTTTGATTTGCATTTCCCTGAAGACTAGTGATGTTGAGCATCTTATGTGTTTGTTGGTCATTTGTGTGTCTTCTTTGGAAAAATGTCTGCTCAGGTCCTTTTCAATTCTGTGATTTATTTAACACCTTCTATCTTGAGATTTTGAAGTGCTTGAAAATTTTAGTACATTCATAGAGTGTATTAAAAATAAATTTTGTTTTTAATAAAATTGAACTGGAAAATAACAGAGAATTAAGGTTTTTGTACTCAGAGAAATCATCTTATGATTATATGCAAATTTACTTATTGCAGAATCACTGGGCACAGTACGTTGCTATGAGTTACAGCTTTGATAAAAGCACAACTTCAACTTTATAAATGTGAAGTCACACTGTTGAAAGACAACACCTGAGAGTTCTAGCAAAATTTTTCATTGATTAAAAAGCAAGTAATAAAGTATTTTGATACTTAAAATGTGCTTTAATTTTCTTCTCTAGAAAAAAGAACTTCCCCCTCATGAGATTTTAGTTGTTTTCTCATTTTTTCCTCTTAAAAACAAGACTGTAAAGGGTACTATTAATATTTTTGTCTGAGGCTATACTGTAGATTTGAACAATATGCTATAATTTTGGGGCAACACAATATGATTAGGGAGAAAAATAATGTCATTGGCAAAAGTATTATTCATTCATTAATCAAATATTTTCAAACTCCTATCATGTGTGGGACAATATGGATACAATGTGGTAGACTGGAAAAGGGTAAAATTGCTGAGATCAATAGGCAGCTGTAACAATTGACTAGGGAAACAATTGTGGTGAGAAGAGAGTTGGAACAAGAAAAATGTATAGTGGGAATATCTTTACAAGGTTATTTTCATGAGAAGCTCTATTGTACTCCCTGGGTTTAAAGATCTGCTTCTAGACCATAGTGTTGCCAGGCAGGCTGAGTTGACCTTGAGCCATGCTGTGAGGCCTCCACCCAACCCATCCATAAGATGTCACCGGAGGTTCTTGGTGTCATAATGAGAGAATTTAAGAACAGACACAAGACAGTGTATGAGCAGTACAAGTAGGGAACTTTATTAAAGCAAAAGTACACTCTCAGGATGTAAGACTAGTTGAGTTCAAAGAAGAGTTATGCCCACTGGGGTTTGGATTTCTTTTATTGACAGTTATTAATAAGTGTTAGAATAGGGTGCCTGGGTGGCTGAGTGGGTTAAGCCTCTGCCTTCGGCTCAGGTCATGATCTCATGGGATCGAGTTCCATATCAGGCTCTCTGCTCAGTGGGGAGCCTGCTTCTCCCTCTCTCTTTGCCTTCATCTCTGCCTACTTTTGATCTCCCTCTCTCTGTGTCATATAAATAAATAAAATTAAAAAAAAATAAAAAATAAGTGTTGGAATATTCATTTCTTAAAGCTGGGATTTCTTGGAAGCAGGGTGGTCTCTTTTAGGAATATGGGTTCTGAACTTCTTCCTTATTTTGTTAGGAGTTTTCTGTTATGGCACCTTTAGGGAGAACATTTTAGTATGTTGTTGTAGTATAGTGAAGTATAATGTAGTATGTAGTATAACGTATAGTATGTAGTATAATGTAGAATGTTGTATAATGAAGAAATAATGTGAACTTTGGTCTGCTTTGTCAACCATCTTGGACCTGTCTGGCTTGATCCAGTTTCTTATGGTTTTGCTTTGGAGTGCTGCCAGGACAGGCCTCTGACTTCCTCAAAATTGCCTGTGACATCCTCTTTGCTGAACTCCAAGCAGTCTGTTAGAGCCTAATTAACTGTCTACTCTAACAGTGGAAAATAACAAATCCAATTAGTAAAATTCCTGAAAAGATGTATCCTGGGTCAGTCCTTGACCCATATGCATTATATCTAATCTCTTCTTTCAGTTTGACCACTTACTGAGCCTTGTGACTTCCCATATTTTTCTTTCTCTTGACTAGGCTGCTCATTTCCATATATACTGTTTATCTGTGATTATCATCCTGAAAACAAACTTCTTTTTCTTGATCCTAGGGCTCCTTCCTTTGAATTACACTTTGCTGAGACATACAGCTGAGTACAGCCATGGTCAAAAGTCTCCATTTTTCTACAGAGTCTTACTCAACCCTAAGTAACCCCAAATGAGTGAAATAGAAGTTTTCATAGGAACCACGAGAAGTGGTGATGATTCTTCTATTGATCAGTGTTCAGTTGCAAACAGAAAATCTACTACAGCTAATTTGAGAAAGAAAAGTCTTATAAAAGGGTGATAAAGGACATATAGAATTTTTAGGGAAGTTGAAGTAGATTCTGGGTTTGGCTGATAGAAATGACTGCCCATGTGACACCATAGACTGCAGCTCCAAGGAATCTGTTGTTACTGTCATATCAAGCAGCTGCTGTAAAGTCAGGGATTCTGGGCTATAGTCATGAGCTTCATGTCCATGCCTCCTCTGCTGTTCTCCATATCTAAAAATGGATGCCTTGCAGTCTACTTTTCTGTGGAATTCATAGGTAGGGGTATGTCTGATTGGCAAATCTTGAATAAAATCTACAGTTGAAAGAGTATTAGGGATCTGGGATATGCACTTTTATTTCCATCCTTTTGAAGTTCAGAAGGGCAGTCTATGTGAAGATCATAGCAGAATTTGTTTACATCCAATCAGAGTACTGATTATACTATGGCTTATTGGCAGAAGATATATACTAGGACACATGGGAAATCATTAATATCTTTGTGTATGATTAAAACATTCCATAATCAGAAAAAGAAAACAAAGGCAAATAGATTTTAAATGCTACCATAATCAGGTAGCTAATAACAAGCAAGAAGGTATTGTTTGAAAGAACACAACTTGTCCTATCAGTTGGGAAAGCCTGACAAGTGCTTTCTCTGACAAATGTGATGGGGAAAGGGTACTAGGGATATGATGAGCTTAGACACTGCACACACTTTCAGAGAAATTACAACTGGTAGGGAAAGCAGATTCTAACCCAGCCATTCTAAATACTAGAAATGTCACACAAAAAAAATCTATTTTATAAAAGCATGTGGAAAGTTCTTAAATAATCTGCTTTCAGATGGTATGAGGTCAAAGTGAGCTTCCTGAGGAGATTACGTTAAAGATAAGGCTGAAAGGATGAGGAGTAGATAAAGACGGTGTATAAGTGTAATACAACTGCCTAACTGTGGAGGTTGGAATTTGGAGACCAGTAATGTGAGATGAGTCTGGGCTCTTGAGAGGAAACAACAGTCAAGTTATGTAAAACTTTGTAGTTATGTTAAAGATTTATACCTTATACCCTGGCTAACAGAAAGCCTTTGATGAATTTTGATTATGTGAACAATAGAACATGATTTGTGTCTTTAAGATTTTTATATTGTCAACCATATAGACTTTTTTTTTTAATAAATAGAGACATCATTAGGAATCCATTGTAATGATCCAGGAAATAGACTGGGGTGGAGAATAGATGGAATTAAATTAAATTAATTATATTTTAAAAAGCAATAAAACCCACAGCTCATCATTTCCTAATTATTTTACTAACATTTGTACTTTCAAGATTATTTCCACCTACTTTTTATATATGGTGGATTACTCAAATGATGGGGAAAATGTTAATAATGCAAATTTTGAGAGTGCTGTGTCTCTAACTATTGCATTATGAGTAGCAAAAAAAAAAAATGTTTTCCCAATATTTGAAAACTATTATCTGATTCAGCATTTGTTCATATCACTGAGAAGTAAGTGAAACTGTGTTACATTTCCATAGTGTTAAGGATAAAAGTAGCTTCATTTCAATGAATATAATTTGTATGAAGATCAGGAATAGTCTAGTAGTATAGCACATATCATATTTTTAGTTTAGTATTTGATCACATATCATGTTTTTTTTTAAAAGATTTTTTTTAATTTATTTATTTGACAGACAGAGATCACAAGCAGGCAGAGAGAGGAGGAAGCAGGCTTCCTGAGCAGAGAGCCCAATGGGGGGCTCAATCCCAGGACCGTGGGAACATGACCTGAGCAGAAGGCAGAGGCTTTAACCCACTGAGCCACCCAGGCACCCCTAAAGACAATAAAATTACCGAGAAAAGAATGGATGGAAATGTAATTCTATTTTGTCAAATCCTGGTTGAACTGCAACCATGTGTTGCCTATAGATACACAAATTTGGCTAAAATTAACATAGCATTTTGCGAGAAGCAATTGGGTATGTGGAATTTATAATGAAAGAAATTCATATTTATGATTATATATTATATTATTATTTTTTAAGTTTGTGCCAGACATCCTTTATGACAGTAAAATTTATAGCAAGTTATGTGTGTATGTGTATGTGTATTTATATATACACATACCTATATATTTTTTAATCTGGAGATTTTTTTTAAGGATTCTATTTTTAAGTAATCTCTATACCCAACCTGGAACTCAGACTCATGACCCTGAGATCAAGTTGCATGTTCTTCAGATGGAGCCAGCCAGGCATCTCAAATTTAGAAAGTTGTTAACTTTTAGGGGCATACTACTGATTATACAGACCTTCTTCCTGTTTGATGAATATTTGGTCTCAATTTTATCACTTTTACATGATATTGGATGAATTTGAATTTTTATTTATTTTTTCCTTCATGAATTGATATGTTGAATAAAATCTTTGACACATGTTCATTTTATATTTACACGGAAACCATTATTTAAATCTTGTGACATCCATTATGACATCCATTTTTTCATCCATTGTGACATCCATTATGAGTCAGATTCACAAAGATTATTCTAAATAACAGCTTTTATCATAATAACAATTTTATCATTTTATGAGAATCACCTTGAGGTCTTATTAAAACACAGATTGCTGGGCCCCAGAATTTCTGATTCAATGCATTAGGGTGAGGTCCAAGAATTCACATTTTTAAAAAGTTCCCAAGTGATGATGATGGGACCAAATATTGAGAATTATTGTTCTGAGTTTATAATTTACTGTCCAGCTCTCCAATATTCCCTCTAACCTGCTAAGTGTCATCTATGACAATACTCTTTGAATAAGATTTGGGAAGTTTTGACTTTATAGAAAGAATGTTATATACTTTTGTTAGTTATACAACTTTCCAATCACTCTACCACATAGTAAATTATAGTAAAATCCTCCCAAGAGCCTCGTATCTTTGAGAGAGAGAGAGAGAGAGAGAGATAGAACTATCTATCTCTCTCAAAGATACGACGTTCTTTGAATATATATATATGAATAATTGTTTATTTTTAAATAAGGAATACAGAATGTGTAAATTAAGAGCCTCGTATCTATCTATCTCTCTCAAAGATACGATGTTCTTTGAATATATATATATATGAATAATTGTTTATTTTTATTATTATTATTATTTTAAAGATTTTATTTATTAATTTGACAGACAGAGATCACAAATAGGCAGAGAGGCAGGCAGAGAGAGAGGAAGGGAAGCAGGCTCCCCACTGAGCAGAGATCCTGATGCGGGGCTCGATCCCAGAACCCTGGGATCATGACCCGAGCTGAAGGCAGAGGCTTTAATCCACTGAGCCACCCAGGCGCCCCAAATAATTGTTTATTTTTAAATAAGGAATACAGAATGTGTAAATTAATGAATCTGGTGCTTTGACTTCTCTGTTGTGTTTTCATAATTCTAAAGAACGTCTCTGCACTTCATGATGAAGAGGGATCTCTATCTGTTAAAGAACAAGGGAATTAAATACTATTATTTTTCATACTGTTCTAAAACTAATATATTCCTATTTTGAAAAATAAAAATAAAAAATTCCTCTCCATAGCAAGATCCCCCCCACCCCGATGAAGGAATTTTAAAAAATCACCTGGAGTTTTTGCTCAAACAGGGTATTGGTTTCCAACAAGTTCTCTATTATCAACTACCTTTTAATGTTTCCTAAACTTCACTGAGCTAAGAATCACTGGGATGTACTTATTAAAATATATATATATTCCTAGACATCCTCCCCAAACCCTATAAATCAGAATCTCCAAGAGAGGAGCTGGGGGTGATCAGTTGTTCAGTAGAGTCCAAGACAACTTTTATTGTCAGGGAAATTTGAAAGACATTGTGGGACAAAGAGGGTGACTCAGAGTCCACATAAGACTAACCACTTCCTTGAGACATTTCAGCAGTTTCCAGCTTGGCTTCATTGGGATATTTTACAAACACTGATTCCCCTTACCCCAGGCATTCTGATTTAATTGGTATAGCATGCCACCAAGGCACTGGGACTTTTTCAAGCTCTGCATATTATTCTAATATACAGCGAAGTTTGGAAATCACTGACCAGGTTAGTAAGACTTGTTCCAACACATCTCTAGGATCTTAAGAATAAGACATTTCTCTGTACTCAGTGGCACTGAGGTTTATTTTGTAGTACCTTATGAAAAAAGGAAGGTTAAACACTTCAAGTCTCTTCTTTTCCTTAGAGTGGAAGATGGTGGATTGGAATTCTGACACTGACCTTTTTCATTAGTTTGCTGTATTTTTACATTATGGGAACTAAGGAGTGTTCAGTGCACTGTAAATTTATTAGTGGAATCTTTCACAAAAGAGGCAGTGAGCTAACAATGAGAAACCACTTTGTTTTTCTCTTGGCTCTTAGTGCTCTACTTAAAGGCCACTATCCTCTCTGGGCCTCTATAGCCTTATCTTCAAGATCTGGTCACTACTTGTCATGACCTTCTGCACAAAGTTGCTGTGTCTGTGAATGTGAAGTGTTTCATGAAGTAAACAGTGCTAATAATATGAAACAGTATCATTCTCTTCTGTGGCAGCAAGACTATGAAAGTAATCTATTCTATTTTACTCATTACATGCTAATCTTCTTTCCTTTAAAAATGTTTTCTAAAACAAACCATGCATACTTAAGAGTGACAAATTAAAAAAATAGAAATAGATGGTTCTTAAAATGAAGTGTTCTCAGTAAATTTAGTCTCTGAAGTATTTTTAATGTTTGTGTGATTGATATCTGCATGATCATGTTTGTTATTTAAAATATTTGATATGAGAAAAAGTAAAATATTTGTCAAAGAGTTTCCTAAAATCCATATTCAATTTTACTGTCCTTTGGACAAGCATTCATATTTCACTTTTTATTGAATCTCAGCAAGTTGTTTTTAAAATATTTACCTCTTTTGTTTCAGCTTCTTTTCAGTAAATGGCATTAGCAGATATAGGGCCATTTAGTTTTTCCACATCCGTATGTTATACAAGAAACAGATTGGAAATAGTTCCATGTTATTCACGTGTCCTAATAATAGGTACTTGGATTCTATCAAGATAAAAGATTTTCTTTATTAATTTCTTTCCCCAGAGCTTTTATTTTCCCAGCTTATATTTCAGTTTATTTAAAAGGTTTTATCAGATCTATAGAAAAAGAATGTGAGACTAATCTTTTCAAGTGGCACTTGTACAACTTCTGCTCATAATACTAGTGTCCTGGTGTTTTTTTCTCTTTCTTCTCCTTCTCTTTCTTTTTCCTCTTTCTCTTCGATTTCCTTATCTCCCTCTCCACCACCTCCACTTTCTTCTGCCTCTCCCTCTCCTTCTTCTCCTCATCCTCCTCATCCTACTCTTTGTCCTCCTTATCATCACCCTTCTTCTCCTCTCCCTCTCCTTCTACTTCTTCAACTTACTACACAGGAGTAGTACAATATTCTTCCAACATGAGAGAAAACAAAGTTTTCACACAATAGATGTGTGGCATTCCGTTTCACCTTACTGGAAAATTCAGCAAAATACCTCTAAATAAATGCTCCCAGTGATGATATTTCAACTATTTTAACTGTGCCTTATCAGAAACTATTATTTTTGTTGCAGCAATCTGCTCTTAGTTAAAGAAGTGACTTCAGCATCTTTTAAAATTTTTTTCCACTTTTTCAAGTTTTGTTGTTGTTGCAGACCAAGATTCTATTTATGAGAGTATAAATCCCATTTTGTTGGCATTATTTAATTAGTTTATAAATTTCTCAAGAATCTAAAGACCCTTACTTGTTAATAGTTTGAATGTATATTAATTTGCAGCAAAGCAGCTTCATGAAAATTGTATTATGTGTGTTCTCAGCTTGTCTACCCAGCCAGAGCTCACAAAATGGAGAATAGACTTTTCAACAGGGAGCACTACAGAGGAGGAACTGGGCAAGTGAGTTTATTTCTACATCTGCAAATTCCTACATACATATCTGCATCTGTATCTATCTACATCTGCAACAGACTTTCTCAGATTCAGTCTGGCCCAATATTCATAAATATTTTATTAACAGTGATCACACGAGTCTTAGCACCCAGTATATTCTGCACAATAAATTGGCAAATGTATGCTGAGTACTGCTGTGTTGGAAGCACTACACCATATGCTGAAGCAGCCTGGTGAACAGGAGATATGCGATCTATGTCCTCAGAGAACTGGAGGTTAAGTGGAGACAAACATGCTATGGTAATACCAGGAGACTAAGCTCCATGAGCCAGAGACCATGTCTCTCTCCTATCAACAAATCTTTGAAGGCTACCTAAGTGAAATCTCATATCACATTTTGTTCACTCTACATGAGATAAATGAATCAATTTAGGACATTTTCAAGAAACTTCTCTCTTCCTCTTTATTCTCAATATTCTTCTTCATCTGAAGCTCACTTGGGCCATCCCAGAAATCTCTTTACTTTCATCTTTCCAGCAGATTATGGGAATCCAGAAGTCTATCAGGCCTCTGAATTAGATCCTGGGTTCCAGTTCCTCAGTATGGTGCTCTGCATCCGTACTGTGGCTCAAGGCCAGCTAAGTAAAACCATTATTGTGTTTTCTGTTTGCCATCTCCCCATAGGCCCTATTGAGAAAAGATAGCTGTTATCCTAATCAAAATGCATCTGTTCACAGGAGTATTGATTTAATATTCCCTTTAAACACTCACCTCACCAATATTTTGCACAAATGTGACAAATGTCCTTAAAGGGAAATTAGGAAAAAGCACAAAGGATGGATGGCTGACCCACGATTGTGGCCCACAGGAAGGGTTTCTGGAGGAAATGATGTCTGAATTTGAACTTGTTGTCAAGGATATTTCCTAAAATGTGAAGATAGATCTTTTCTTTAATGTATCAGAATTAAGTATCACTCGGGAAATATGGAAGTATTTTAAATATCTAAATTTCTAAACTCGAGTACACTTCTTTTACTTTTTTCTTTCTTTTTTAAAAATATATTATTTATTTATTTGGGAGAGAGAGAGAATGAGCAGGCAGGAAGGGCAGAGGAAGAGGGAGAAGCAGGCTCCCCACACAGCAGAGCCCAATGTGGGGCTTAATCCTCAGGACCCCAGGATCACGACCTAGGCTGAAGACAGACACTTAACTGACTGAGCCACCTGGCGCCCCCACTTCTTTTCCTTGAATAACATAGCTTTTTGATTCCTTTTTCATATTCCAAATAAAATAATTCAACAAGCAAAATGAAAGTAAAATCACAGTAATTTGACAAAGAAATAATAGCACAAATATTTTATTTATATTTCTATTTATACTGGTTTATAATACACATTTATATTTGCACTATATAACAATTCAATTAATTTAATAAAAATATCACTATTAATAGATTTGCAGAGGAATATCAAATAATTCTCTTTAATGCTATAAAAATGTACTCATTTAGGTGTGACATATATAACAAACTAGTTAAGATATTATCAATATCATAGTCTGCATATCTTAATAAGATTATGAAGTATCATTTAATTTTTGAGCACATAAAGTATGATGAATAAATTAAACCTTTGAAAAGGAATAAGTGCAGTTCTAAAAGTCATACAAGTTATTTAGAATTGTGAACTTGTGAAAGAATAATACAAAACAGAGCTTGCTCCTTCTTTGGCCACCAGGATGTCTGGTGGATGGGCACAAATGACTTCCAGAGGACTTCAAAGAGAGCAGTAATATGGATCCTGTGAGTTGGGTGACCAGAGTGAAGGTGTCAGAGAGCAAATGTGTACACATTATGCCTAACAAAGAAGTGAAAGCACTTAATGAACTGAAGAGAAGTGAATAACAAGTTTGATGGCTTTTAGAAAAAGTAAATCCAAATAAAAGTCTATTTAAGGAAGATTTAAAAATATAGTTGATTATTTCCATTGTCTGAGTCCACTAGAAATCTGGCCAGATAGTTGATTCGAATAATTATGGCTCTTACTGTTTTTTGTTTTGTTTTTTTGGTTGTTTTGTTTTGTTTTGTTTGATGCAAAGAGGTGGTTTTATTAAAGCACAGGGACAGGACTTACTGACAGAAAGAGCTGCCTGGCTGTGACTGCTTTGACCCTCTGTTTACTCCATTTTCTCATCTATAAAACAGGGATAGTAATAGTATTTAATCATAACATTGCTTGAAAATTAAGTAAATTAGTATGTGAAAAGTGCTTAAAACAGTGGCCACCACATAGTAAGTGCTTATAGTTGTGTTAGTATTCATAAAATGACTTGGCTTTTGTGCTTTTGAGATCCAAAACAGTTATTCCTGACATGCAATTATTGTAATTACTCCTTTCTCTACCCACATAAAGATTTCCATTTCATTCTATGCCATTAAATCCATCCACTTACTCATGGGCTTTGTTTTTATATTCCCTTCCCACCCCCCATCCTCTATGGCCCCCTGCCCAAGATTGTTTCCCTAGCAGCCACAGAGTTTGTGTTCCTTTCTTTTTTTTCCAGACACTGAAACTCCACCACTTGTCTTCCTCTTATTCAACTGCTTACTCACTCATTAAATATTTGAGTAAGTGTTAAATAGTTCAGACTCAGGATAGACAGTGGTGAACAAGATAATTTTGTCTCCACCCTCACAAACTTACAATACACTGTTAAGGAATCAGTTGTCATCATATGACTTCTTTTTCTTGAGTAACATAACTTTTCTATATCCTTTCCATATTCCAAATAAAATAATCCAACAAACAAAATGAAAATATGGCCAGGCTAAAAAGTATGTATAAATTACTAATGAATTACAAAGTACTGATGAGTTACTAAAAACTATGTAGAAAGTACTAATGAATTGAAGAAAATCTTCCCTTAGTTTGTATTAGTTGGTTGGAGAGGTAAAGAAAAACATGATGAAGAAGGTATATTTTAGTTGCTACTGAGAAGTACTTGGCCAGATGAAAAGTTTGGTGGGAGGGAGAGTAGGAGATTCAAGGAGAGAAAATGGGATATTAAAAGTCCTCAAGTAAAGGAGAGAATGATCCATTGAGTAAAGAAAGTCCAGAACTGCTGAAATGCAAAAGCTAAGGGAAAAATGATACAAGATAAGGACAACATAATAGAAGCCAGGTAGGGTAATGCTTCTCAAACCACCAATATGAAGGAGCCTCTACACCCATACAAACACACACACACACACACACACACACACACACACCTCAGTCTTTCAGGAACCAATTATTTTTCAATTTAATAACAATGAATAAATACAAAAAAAGACATCCAAAATAAAAGCTTTTGTTATTACTATTTTCTAAATTATTAGATTCAACAGACATGAAATTATTCTGTCAAATTGCTATGAAGGTTTCTAGATCTTTCCTCTCAACTTTTGTATTTATCTTATCACACTTTATGGACTGGCATGAGTTTGTGGACCACACTAAGTGGCAGGGATCAACAAACATTTTCTATAAAAAGCCACAGTGCCATAAAGTATTTTTACAATTATCTAACTCTACCTTTGTAGCTTGAAAACAGTCTTAGGCAACTAAATTAATAGATGAGGTTGTATTCCAATAAAACTTTATTTACAAAATCAGCCTGGTTGGATTTGGTTGTAGTTTGTCAACCCTTGATATTGTTATAGAGAATGAAGAGGCTTTTGGATGGCATCCTAAAGGCAATACGAAGAAAAGGAAGGACACTAAAATGCAAATAACAAAATTTGATTTCACCTTTAATTTGTTCAATCTGAATAATAAAATGAAAAAAAATGAAAGTTTCTAGAGACAGAGGAGATATTATGAGAGATATGGACTCAGGTGATAGCATTTGCTATAAAAGAACTGTCTGTATTCAAGAGATGTTTAGCAAGTGCTAATTGATATCAGGTGATCAAATATCCTGGTTTTCTTGGGACTGAGGACTCAGGACACTAGACATTTGGTGCCAATATGGGGAGTAACAAATGATTCCAACTATTCTGTTTTTAAAAAAAATTGGTGGGCCATAATAATAGATATATATCAGTGTACATTTGTCCAAACCCATACAATGTGTAACACCAAGAATGAACCCTAATGTAAGTTGTGAACTTAGGGTGATTTTGATGTGTCACTGTAGGTTCAATAATGGTAACATAAGTATCACTCTGTTGGGCTCTGTTGATAATGGGAGAGACTAGGCATGTATAAGGACAGAGGATATATAGTAAGTCATTATACCTATCCCTCCATTTTGCTGTGAACCTAAAACTGCTCTAATAAAATAAAATCAGTCAAAAAATGCTTGATGGAAAGTAATGTATTTAATGAAAATAAATAACAAATGTAAAAATGAAAGTGAGGGAGACATGTCATGTTTCATTTGGAATTCACAAATTATCCACTCCTTGAGAAATAAGTCTTGGGACTGAACAGTAGACAGTTAATAGATGGTTCTGGATTTCACAAAAAGAATACTAAACTAGAGAAAAATGCTGGGAAGTTAGCAGACTCTCAATACCAATGTGACAGAGACCACATGAAATACATCTGTCATCAAATATAGTTGAGTCGTTGACTTTTACAGTGAAGAAAACCATGCACCACTAGGAAATGTGGAGTACATCAGTGAGAGGGTGTTAGAAAGGGCTTGACTTAGGAGCTGGAAATTAATGTCATTAAACATTTAATGTCATTTAGAGATTAAAATTGGAGATTGACGTCATTAAATGTTTATTCTGTTTTTTATTTTAAAAGATTTTGTGTATTGGGGCGCCTGGGTGGCTCAGTGGGTTAAAGCCTCTGCCTTCGGCTCAGGTCATGATCCCAGGGTCCTGGGATTGAGCCCCGCATTGGGCTCTCTGCTCAGTGGGCAGCCTGCTTCCCTCTCTCTCTCTCTCTGCCTGCTTCTCTGCCTACTTGTGATCTCTGTCTGTCAAATAAATAAAATCTTTAAAAAAAAAGATTTTGTGTGGAATAATTTTGGACAGGCCACAAAGAATATGTTCTGGGTTGGGCACTTTTAGAAAGCAGGGCAATCTATGATTGAGTACCCTAGTATTTTTATCTACAAGGTAGGAGGAATGGAGTAGTGCTACAGCTAATTGGTAAAGAAGCAGTAGTCACTCCCATTAGCCCAGAAAGGGCTATGTTTGGATCTTTTTGTGATTTCACTGTGTTCTAGCTTTTGTCTACACTAAAGAGTGAATATAAAATATTCTTATTTTTGTCTCATTTCACCTGCCACCTGGTGATCTTGTCTGATGTTGGCATTCTGTGAACTTGTTCATGTTAAGTAGGGAACACTGTGATCTAGTTTTATTGGTCAAGAAAAATATCAGCTGACAGGTGTCAGGAGATGTGCCCCTCCCCCTTTTTTTTCTTTGCCCTCAAAACTAAAGCTTCCATTTAGGAGTGCCTGGGTGGCACAGTCAGTCAGTAAGGGGTCCAACTCTTGGTTTTATTTCAGTCTGTGATCTCAGGGTCTTTATTTCAGGCTTGTGATATTGAACTCTGCCTTGGGCTCTGTGCTCAGTGCAGAATCGGCTTAAGATTCTCTTCTCCCAGGGTGCCTGGGTGGCTTAGTCAATTAAGTGTCTGACTTCAGTTTAGGTTGATCTCAGGTTCCTGGGATTGAGCCTCACTGTGGCTCCTTGCTCAGCAGGGAGTCTGCTTATCCTACTCCCTCTGCCACTCCTTTCACTCCTGCTCCCTCTCTCTCTCAAATAAATAAATAAAATCTTTCGAAATAATTTTTTAAAGTTCTCTTCTCCCTCTGCCCTTCCCCTATGTTTGCGCTCTCTCACAAATAAATAAATAAATCTTAAGAACAAACAAACAAACTGAAGCTTCTATTTAAAGCTCTAAACATCTCAGAAATTTCCTAGGGACAGTGTGTAGATTATAAGGAATAAAGGATAGATTATAGAACTCAGAGTCATATAATCAGTGCTTTGAAATCTCCATTTTCCCTCCCTTCTGAGCCATTCCCATCCCCAATTCCTAAGATCACCTTTAGGTCCTGGAGTAATCTAGAGAAGACAAATCAAGTTTTACCTTTAGTAAATTGAGGAACTTGGTTGACATAAAGCCAGGTGTTTCCAAATGAGACAGCAATGTGACACCTCAAACTCTTTTCATTTTTTTAAAAGATTTTATTTATTAGACAGAGAGTGATCATAAGCAGGCAGAGAGAGAGGAGGAAGCAGGCTCCCCGCTGAGCAGAGAGCCCAATGCAGAGCTCGATCCCAGGACCCTGGGATCAAGACCTGAACCCAAGGCAGAGGCTTTAACCCACTGAGCCACCCAGGCGCCCCAAACTCTTTTCAAAAGCAGTTACGTTGTTTTAAAAATATAAAGATCACAGAATCCCCTTCTCTCAACATTTAAATCAGGAAAAGAGGTTTCTGTTTGCTATTTCTAAGCACATTAGAAAGAGTATGGAGAACACTTAAAATAATACTTTTGAGGAGTGTGAGGGAAACTGGACTAGACCACAAGACACTATTCAAGATACTATTAAGAATTCGAATGAATTTAACCATCATGCATTTGGCGTGACTCAATTTAGAGCCTCTCCCATGGTTTGACCATTCTCTGTAGCTTAGAAGAAGCTAAGAAGGATCTTAAAAGGTCAGCACCTTTGGCCCTCATTTCCTATCTAACCCTCTCTCTTAATTCTGACACCCTCTTTCCAGATTTAATTTCAGATATCCCCACAGACAGGCAGCATAATATTTTTCTTAAAAACATAGATTTAAGAACAATTTCCTAGAGTCCCAATCCTATGCCTACATCCTTCTTAATCTTTGGCCTTGGGCAAGTTAATTTATTTGGGCCTTAGTTTTTTTTAAATCAATAATGTGAACGCAATAGCTTCATAGGTTTATTTAGTATGTAGTAACTGATTTTTAATCATTTGTTGTTAATAGCATCATCATCATCAAGAATTAATCCTACCCAGAGAGGGATCTGGCCCTTGTCCCAGCTCCTAGTAGGTAAGTAACCCTTGGAATTTTTCAAGTTGTAGGAAGGACTTTGTTATTTACAGTGAGTCCATAAAGCCACTTCTGATCATTTACGCTAATGGCATAACCAAAGATAGGGCCAACTACATCTAAAAATCTCAGCGTAAGGGCTATCCATGCAGAGAGATCAATCATGATACTGTAGCATTGGAATATTGAATGAAGCACATGATACTAGCCTGATCTCTGGGGTGGGCAGGGGGTTCAACCACATGAACCACGATTCAATCAATCATGCTTAAGTAATAAAGCCTCAAAAAAATAATCTCTGGACACTGAGATTGTGGTGAGCTTCTTAAGTTGGTGATTACTTTATTTGTGTGTTAACAGATATTCTGTGTTAAATACATGAATGCCAGGAGAGTACCACTTCCCTAAGGATATAAAGGCTTTGTGTTTGAAATTTTTCAGTCCCAGATTTCACTCTCTGCCTCTCTTTCTTTGTCTGATTTGATTCGTATCCTTTGGCTATAATAAAAATGAAATTATAGATAGTTTGACAGTACTTCCCTGAGTTCTGGGAGTTGTTCTGAAGAATTATGGAAACTAAGGATGATTACAGGATCCCCAACTTTGTAGTCAGCTGATCAGAAGTGAGGGAGACCCTGGCGACCTCCCAATTTATTCCTGATATCTGAAGTTTGGGTAGACTTAGCAGTATGATGGGCTATGCTCATAAACTTGAAATTGGCTAACTCTTTGTGGGGATAAGTAACATACACAGATATTCTTACTATGTAGTAGTATTGCTTAACCATTAGCTATTACCATTATTTTTGTTATTGCTTCTATTATTATTTTCAGAGTCATGTCCTATTTTTCCTGGTGGAAAAAAATTACTTACACTTGAATTTGCTCATGTGTTAAAACCACTGCTCTTCTTCCCAATTTTCTGAGATGTCTTGGCTTTGTAATTTAGGTGATTTTAATGTGGCAGTCCAGTCTCTACTCGAGTCTCTACTCCAGTCTCTATCTTTGCATCCCACAGTATGTTCTCCACATAATATTTAGAGTTATTCCTTGAAAATGAAGGTCAGACCATTCTCTTCTGAGGAAAATTTTTTAATAGTTTCTCATCTAACTCAGTACTGTATCTTTCACTAAGGCCTGCAGGATCCTTGGTATAATATGGCTCCCGTTCCTTGTCAGTCTTCTTCATTTTCCCATGCTGAGGCTTCACTCTAACAACCCGAATTTTATATTCTGCCTCAAACACATCTTTATGATTCTCCTTTTTTATGTAATTTTAATTTCCATTAATAAGTCGTCTCAGAAAAAACTCATTAAGTATGTGTTGAATGAATGGATTAATGGATGAGTGTGTAAATGAAGAAGAAAAAGAATAATTGGGTGGGTGACGGAATGAATGAATGCTTCCAGGCCTGGTAATGAAAGTTGGCTTATGTAAATAAAGCTCCTTAGAATGAATATATTGACATTATTAAATATGTGTATGAGTATAATTCTTGTTTTTTTAATGTGAAAGGAAAATTGAGTGAATATTACATCCTGAGGCAACTGGAAGACAGATGTATCACTGAAGTGACAAAACAATTAGTGAAGAAAATTAAAGCATAGGAATAAAACTTGGATTTTGTAGGGAGTATGGGGAACTTAAATTGCAATTTGTGATGAAAATAAGAGCTCTCAGCTCACATTAATTCTAAGTGCAGTGTTATACAACACATAATTATATACATATGTACATACAAAATTTTGTATGAAATTATATTTTAAGTTATTATCCTAATGTACATTATACAATAAGCCACATTTTAAAAACTTTTAAAATATAAATAGAACAAAACTTTGTATCTTTAATGATGTTAATTTCTACATATTGTATCTCATTTTTACACTATTCCTTAAGACTATACTACCAAATTAGAATTAGGTCAACATTATTTTTGCCATGTATAAGGAATATTTAAGTACCACTCCTTTACAATTACAGACTGTTTTCATGACATCTGCTTATATAGGGATTTTTAAACATATCTTAAATAATCAAAGTTAATTAATTATTCCCACCACAAAAAAGAAGTGATAATTATGTGACTTGATAGAGATGTTATCACTACAATGGCAATTGTATTATAATTTACAAATGAACAAATAAACATGTTGCATGCCTTAAATTTCCACAATATTATGTGCCAGATATATTTCAATTAAAAATATTTTTTTTTTTAAAGAAATTTGGCCCAGGGATGCCTGGTGGCTCAGTTGGTTAAGCATCTGCCTTCAGCTCGGGTCATGATCCCAGGGTTCTGGGATGCAGCCCTGAATCAGGCTCCTTGCTCTGCGGAGAGCCTGCTTCTCCCTATGCTTGCAGGCACCCTTGCTTATGCTCTCTCTCTCTCTGTGTCAAATGAATAAAAAAGTATTTAAAAAAAATAAAATTGGTCCAGCTTTTTAATATATATTTTCTGAGCATATTTGAAAAGCAACAACATAGAAGTAACATTGCTGATGCATTAATACTCATGTTCTTAATAATCTCAAAATCTTGAAGTTTATGTATTATAGCTTCAATCTATGAAAATCTATAAAAAATACATAATTTGTAAATGAGCTTGTGGGTAAACATTTTGGTTTAATATTGACAGTATTTAATATATATCAATAGAAATATACATATTTTTATTTACATAGACCCCACAAAAATTTTGGTTTGAAACAGAAAGTAGTTATAAATAATAATACTGCTTAAAAATAAAAATGGCCATAGGTACTCTTTCAAAATTCTAGTAGTAAATTTTGCAAGTTTTTTTTTTTTAATGATCTTATTTATTTATTTGTAAGAGAGAGAAAGAATGTGAGAGAGTGTGAGCACAAGCAGGGGGTGGGACAGGCAGAGGGAGAAGCAGACTCCCCCTGAGCAGGGAGCCTGATGCAGCACTTGACCCCAAGACCCTGGGATCATGGCCTGAGCCATGGGATCATGGCCTGAGCTAAAGGCAGATGCTTAACCGACTGAGCCACACAAGCATTCCATAAATTTTGTAAGAAGTTTTATTTTCTCTTTATTGTTAATCCATCCAGGCTATCTCCCTGACATTAACCAGTTATGAGTTCCCCATGATTCTTCCATACATTCATTTTGTTCATTCATGCATTCATCTATTCATTATTAAATGAATATATATTGGACATTTACTATGTAAGAAATGCTTTTCTAGCCTTGGGAGACACAGGACTGAACAAAACAAAATATATCATGAGTTTTACAATTAGGTAAATGGTTAACAAAGCAGGAAAACTGCAATGCAGTGAAAAATGCCATGAAGAAAAAGACTGTAACAATTTAACAAGTTAAGGGGAAAGTGTTATGGGGTCATTTTCAATCTGATCCAGAGTTTTTGAAGGGCCCTCTGAGGAAGTGACATGTGAACAGACACTAGAGTAAAATAAGCCTCATAAACTTTAAAGGAAGGCTCTCATACAGAAGGAACATCAATATATACATCCTGTAAGCTTGAGTTGAAATCTTATTTTCTGCCAGATACTGTGAAAGATACCGGAAGCCAAGGTAGAAGATCTGGATTCAGTTCTCAATAAGCTCACCAGGAAGCCACTTAATAATGCCACCTGAGTATTGTTACGATAAAGGATCTGCAAGGTGCACAGGACAGGCTAACAGGATTAAGGCACATTTTTCTGGAGGCAGTAAAATGTGATCCCTACAAGCAAGAGTTTTAGGGATCCACAGACAGTTCGAAGTCTGACTCTGCTACCAATTAGCTAGGTCTCCTAAGGTAAGCTATTTAGCCTCCTGGTTTTCCTGTTCCTTTATCAGAAAAACAGGGTTAATACCAATACCAGCCTCATTAGATTGTTGTGATGATCAAAGAACTTACTCTAGGTACAGTGTTTAGGACTGTATTAGTACAGTCCTTGCAAGTACCCTATCAAAGTTAGTTAGTAGTAGTAGTAATAGTAATATTATTGGTATTGTTGTTTGTTTTCATACCCTGCCTCCAAGAGACTATAACTGGAAGATTTTTCAGATTAGTTTTTTTTTTCTTTTTAATCTTTTACTTTCCCTAGAAAACCTCCTAGGGAAGTAATATGTTAAGATCAGAATCTGTAAAAGACAGAGGGATAGAAGACAGTTTATTCAGTTAACTCTTTCCCCCATTTAACAAAATATAATGGCTGCAATCATAGAAAAATAAAAGACAAAAAAAAAAGTATCTTGGCTGTGTCATCTTATCTTTCCTGACTATTGCAGCAATGTTACTTGTCATTTAAATCAATGGGATTAAATTGAATAGTTAATAGATTTTTAAAGCTAATATTATTTCTTTGATAAAATAATGTTCTAAATATTTTGTTGTAGTAGAACATAATGTAATATAACTAAATATTGGCAGTGTTTTCTTGTTTTTTTTTACAAAGATAGGAACTTAACCTCCTGTTTTTCCATAATTCAAATTGTTCTTTCTTTCATTTAATTTCTTCATAGACTTTCTATGAAGTTGTAGAGTGCAAGATGAAAAGAGAGTTATAAATTTTTGTAGACTTCCATGAGTATAAAACTTGGATAGATTGACATCCTTTTAAAAGGACCTAAAAGTATTGCCTGGCATGAAGAATTGACCCCATTAACAGTGTGCTATAAAGGGCAGAGATAAGCTATCGTAAACTTGTAGATTCAGCAGGAGAAGCTGTGTGACTATAGCCATGGTAATAGAATGATTTAGAGGTTGGGTCCCACTGGCAAAGTGCCTGAAGCTCATAACATGAATATCAGTGTGACATAAAGTCATAAAGAGGATTTTCACTCAGGTTCATGTCTAAGTATCTCACAGTGTTCTTCTCCATCAAATTCTGCTTCTTCTTCTTCCTTTTTTTTTTTTAACCAAACCTTACCTTTCTGTTCATCTACCATATTTCTTCAATTGGGTTTCTCCTTTCCCAAACTTCCTCAAGCCCTGTCTTCATATCACCTAATAATATTTAAATGGCTTTGTTTTGCAGCGCACTTATAAACTTGAAATATGCTAAAATGGCTATTATGTTTGTGTTAATATTAAGAGAAAATATGTATGCTTTAAATATATCAATTCATTTAATCCTCCAAAAACCCTAGAGCAGAGAGCTGTATTGTCATCTACATTGAACAGATGAGGAAAGTTAAACATCAAGAATTTAAGAAGCTGGCTAATGTTCAAACAGATTAACCAGCTACTTGGGCAAGGATCTGAACCCAGTCTATTCTCAGAATCTTTCCTTCTAAATTTTTAGTTTAATAAGTTCTCTTCTACAGCTTAAAATTAGTTTTACTCAGACCCTCTGCAGCTCTGAAGGGATCTTAATGAGATGCTTTGATATTTTATCCTGTTTTTTTTTTAAATACATAGCTTAATTGACCCAGATTATGACCCAACCACATATGGTAGGCACTATACAGATCTGACAAGAATAAAAAGCGCAGATGCCTCAGGAAGGCTGGTCTTTATAAATCTCCCAGGATATAAACTAATGCTAAGTCATGGCATTCTGTTGTCCAGAGCTCTACACTTGTTATAACTAAAGAATAAATTTCATAAAAATTTCCATGGAGAGTAAGAAATTCTTTTGAAAATATGCTACTGAAGCTGACTGAGCATGCTTTTGTATGATAAACTACTATGAGGTCTCAAGTAGTGCATCGTAGCTAAGAGTATGAGCTAAGGTGGGTGCTCTAATGCAAGTGACTGCAGTTGTCTCAGGCTCAGTTCCCTAGTCTGTAAATTGGTAAACATAGTTGTCTCCAACTCATGGGTCATTGTTTAGAATAAAATATGGTAATACACGTAAAAATATGTAGCATGAACTAAATACTTAATGACTGGTAGCTGCTATTATTAACTTTAACAAATTGAAGCCACCCATTCCATTAGTCACAGGACAGGGTTCAATCTTTCATACCAGAAGTTAGCAGGGCTCTTGTCAATAAGGGAAAGGAATGGCCCACCCATTCACAATCAACAATGTATAATTTTATATGAGGTTTTAGAATATCTCAGGTCTTTAGGGTCAAGGAGGAAAAAGAGGAAATTAAAGAAAGAGAAAACACTATTAACAATTAACTTATTATTTTAAGTTAAATTTAAGTACCGTGTGACTGAATTTTTCAAATTCATTTGGAATACCATTTAAATTAATTTATTTTTATTTTATTTTATTTTTTTAAAGATTTTATTTATTTACTTGACAGGCAGAGTTCTCAAGTAGGGGGAGATGCAGGCAGAGAGAGAGAGAGAGAGACAGAGATAGAGGAGGAAGCAGGCTCCCTGCTGAGCAGAGAGCCCGATGCGGGGCTCCATCCCAGGACCCTGGGATCATGACCTGAGTCGAAGGCAGTGGCTTTAACCCACTGAGCCACCCAAGTGCCCCTATTTTATTTTATTTTTATTTTATTTCTTTTCAGTGTTCCAGAATTCATTGTTTATGCACCACAACCAGTGCCCCATGCAATATGTGCCCCCCATAATACTCACTACCAGGCTCAATCATAAGATTTATATATACATAACTAGAAAGTAAAGCTGGAATTATACTTTTTTAGAGTGGTAATATGCTAATAACATATAAATACATATATATGTATGCATATATATCTCCACTCAAAATAGATTTAAGAAATTGAGGAATTAATAATGAATAAAAACACTATCTACTAAGCTAATTGTTAAATGATACTTCTCTTGAATTAAATGACATACTATTTGAAGGATTCATGAATTCAGAGTTCTGGGTCTGCATGTGAAATTTAGATCTAGATTTGGGAAGTTCTATAATGATAAACCACAGAGGGCACGCATTCACACATCTACTCTAAGCTTTCACCTGAGTATATCGGTTAGTCTAAGTTGGCTAGATTCATCTCACTCTGCTAATTGACTCTTGAATCACAGTGGTCTGCTACAACAGACCTACCAATAATACCAGACTCCAAGGGCTTTCCCTATATCTTATCGTTACTTCCAAATACTGGTCCAGCACTTAGACCGCCTAATATTTTCCAGGCCCCAGATTCTTTTCAATAAGAAGGTTTAAACTTCAGTTGTTGGCTGTCTCCTACTACTTTTATGGCCTCAAGATGTAGAATAATATAACCTTTTTTTATGCAGTCATTATTTCATGAATTATAATCAATGGCCCTTTGATGTTTAAAGAATCTGAAGACTCAATTGGACTAAAATTTTAAAGATCTTCTTCCTTAACCTTCCTAACCCTTAACTTAATTGTTGAAGGTCTAAACCTTCCCTTTCCTTTCCTTGCCTTGCCTTTCTTTTTTTCATTTCCTTTCCTTTCCCTTCCTTTCCTTTCCTTCCCTACCCTTCCCTTTCCTCCCCTTCCCTTCCCTTCCTTACCCTTCCCTTTCCTCCCCTCCCCTTCCCTTCCCTTCCCTTCTTTCCTTTCCTTTATTACATACTTAAGACACTTTATTTCTCCTCTTCCACCTCTTTTTTCTCTCATGCTCTTTTACCTGACCTCCCTCCCTCCCTCCCAATCAACAATAATAAGTAATATGGATTTAGCTCTTGCCGTGCATGAGTAACCATGTTTGTTTCTTCTTTGTTTTAGTTTATTTAATCCTCACCACATCCATAGGAAGCAGAATATTATTTTCTGCTATTCAAGTAATCCAGGCTGCTGTATTTAGAGTCCTTGCAACATACTCTGACCCCAAAACTCATTTGCACAACAAGAATTAAGATAATGAGCTGCTTTTTATGGGATTCATTTTTTTCTTCTCACATATCCCATCATCAAGGAGCAACTTTCCACAAGACATGCAAGCTTTAGTAGGTTTTTCTTCTGTTCCATGTGGGCAATAGCTGTAGAAGAGTGGAAAGAGTCACTGAAATGTGGACATCTTGTGAAGCTGAGATGCAATGAACAGCATGCGTGATATGTTTTAAGCCAGTAGTCAGTGTATAATATAGCTTCTCCCATACTCAAAATTCAAGATTCTAGAATCCAAGGAGTGGAACGGAAAGTTATTATTTCTCTTAACATACTGGCAAAGCTTTCATCATAACTTCACTTACTTGTTAGTATGGACTTTGATTTAGATGCTAGGCATAAGGAGAAACATGTCAGGAAGGTAGGGGCTCCTCCTACGCACCTGATAATATTGCCTCATCCAATGAGTAAAGCACCTAGATTATTTTGCGACTCCATTTAGGAATGAAAGAATGAAAACTCCATCTTTCCTTCAGGTCAAGCACAATGACCAGTTAAGGTACCAGATGAGCAGGAAAGAGACATCACATAGTTAATGAAGTTACAGAATCTCTGTAGAGCCTCATGGTAGGCAGCAGAGACAGGAGGCAAAGTATCTTCTCAACTCCTTTTCCAGTTGTGCCATTTATTTATTATATATTTGACTTCATTTTCCCTTTCTTTTGGCCCCTAGTGTGTTCTACCATTTTATGTGTTGTACAAGGGTGATGACTAATAACTCACAGATTATAGATACCAAGATAGGTTTGGAATCACTAGCAAAGCCAGAACTAGAACTGATCATGGTTGGCCTTTAGCAATGATGCATGCTATCTGGGGGAAGAGTGGGTATGTTCACTTTTGAATAAAAGGTTGGTTGCCTCTCCATGTGGGTATCAAGGTGGGACCAAGATGCAATATTTACTGACATTTGGAAGTCTAAGCGTGGTGGAAGAGATTGAGGATGTTAGGAAAGTAAGGGGTGGCTATCCTGGATATGTGTGACCCCTAACATCTTTGAGCAACCTTCCAATTTTTTGACCATCTCTTACACTACATGCTCATCTTTATCTAGTAGAAACCAGAAAACCTTCTTTCTCAGCCTTCCTAGAAGCATCAGCACAAATGAGCACCTGCACAGACTGTGATGTGATGTGAGGAAGTAGGTATGTGAAGAATCCTTGTTTTAGTGAAGGTGGTAACTTCATATAGACACATGTAGATGGGGTGTCAAACTTGACCAGGAGCTGCAGCACCATGGTCAAGTGCAGAAGATGGACACTGGAAGCTACCATGTGGGTGACCATCAGTAGCAGCTATGGAGCTCTTGCTAGAACGCCCACAAAATGCATTTGGGGATTCTGGCTACATAATTTAAGAGGCTGACTCTCTGGCCCTTCCAGAAATTCTGCAATCTACCTGATTTCCTTTTCTACAATCCTATCTTCCTCATAAATCAGGCCTTTATTCTATAGTTTGCAGCTAAGAATATCTAATGAAACATTGAGCCATAACACATTATAAAAATATCAAAATCAAAGGCACTAGCTATTTCAACTTTTCAGCGTGCATGCGCGCGCGCACACACACACACACACACACACACACACAGGAAGGCCAGGAGATGAACCAAGTAACAACAAATGACCATTTTCAATAAATTATTACTATCCTCTTCATAATCACTTGTCATTCTGGAATAGAAAACAATTACAGGCATAAAAGAATTTTCTTTGAATTTTATTGTCAGCTATGTAGGAATTACTCAAAGAAAGAGTATTGTGCCACTTCAATACACAGAATAACTTTCATAAGCATGAAGAATAAGAACCTATAAAGAAGAAATACAGAGTTGTAGCAAAAGGTCAGTGAAGAAAGAAAGAAGACATAATGTAGGCACAGCAAACTCTTATGATGTAAAAATTATTGAGCGATTGAGCAAATAAAAAAGCAATGAAACAGTGCCCTGTTAGGTCAGCTGGCGTATTTGTTATTGATGCTGCAAAGGTCTTACTTCACCCAGAAGTATAAATATTTCACATGGTCAGGACTTTTTACCTTTGATTTAGTTGGGATAAAACTGATTATTTAAGACAAAAAACAAAAACAAAAAATTTCAAAACAGAAATCTATTTTTAAAAATCAAAGAGGTTAGCAAGAGCAGGCAGAGTGGACAGGAATCTGAGATGGCAGAAAGATTTCAAAATCAATAAGATAAAAAGAGATTTCTTAAACCTTTAAATAACACTTGAGTTAAGTTCAATTTGAATGAAGACAAAGACAAAAAGTCAGTTTCAGAACCCCCTGTCAATCATTAATTCACTCATCAAACATTTGTGCAACACTGAGTATTCCCCTGGCTTAATTCAAAGCTCTGTGGCTTAAAGACAAGTGTCTTTCTACCCTCAAATAGTTCCAGTTAAGGGAGAAGACAGAAAAGCCCATCAGTGAATTTAGAGACACACTTAAAACGTTACAGCAGAGGGAAGCACCAGATGACATGGGGGTCCTAGGGCTACGGACGTCTGGAGGAGACCAGCGAGGTGATAGATAGACTGGGAAGGAGAACTACAAAGGGCTGGTGTGAAAAAAATATTTCCTATCAAAGTTAATTGAATTAAGAAGAGGAAAGCATCAGGTGTACTGTTATTTTACCATTTGTTACCATTATTTTCTTAGAATTGTTTGATATAGCGATGATTCACTTAAAATTCATGGTTAGAAAAAATATAAAATTCATTTGTTCCAACAACCATCCACCTGTTTACTCTCTCAGTAGATGTATATTAAGCACACATGTTATGCCAAACACCCTTCTAGAGCTGCAGATTCTGAGCAATACAGACAAATACTGTATCCTCTTGGAGCTTGCATTCTGATGGGGGAAAATATCAGTACAGTTACTCATATACATGAGGCAGTGACTATTTGGCCTTTGTAGTACTAGTGAAAGTCAATTTTTAGAGTCTGTGTGAATCATACACCTAATCTTTTTAAGCTTTTGATCTGGGAACTTTCTTCCCTTTCCAATGCTTAAACTTTTCTTATCTATCTTTTAGTGTTTAGCTTACCCAACAAACATTATTGTATCTGCCTCTAGTTCTTCTTGGGGCTCTGTGCATTTCTTCTCTGTAATATTTAACACATTAGCCATTATTTGTGTCTTCTTTTCCGGTGGAATATAAATTTCAGAGGAAAAGGATTTGCCTGTCTTATTCACCTCTTTATTCTCAGCCACGAGTATTCTCAGGCACATAATTGGTGGATTATTTGTTATTATATTAGCAAAAGGAGTAATTACGTTTTCCTTTCGAATTCTAAATTTTCAGTCTTCCGGCCGAAGACTTTTGGTTTCTAATGAGCGTGTGACTGCATAAGCTGTGGCTTTTGTATTTGTCCTTTGCTCTTCAGCAGGTTCTTCTGTCCTTCGTTGGAATCCAAGCTAGACTTGGTGTATTTGGGAGTAAGTTTAGACCTAAACGGAAATTCATTTGTTAATGGTTAGTTTTATCTGCAGTGAACGAATGATGAAAATAGAAATGCTCCTGTTTCTCAACTCAAATATTTCTAGCTCAGTCATCTTTCAAGTCACTTTTTGAGTAATAATCGTTTTATATCATCTTGTGAATGTTTTCTTCCTTTATGAGGAAAAAATAAAAAATCTGTATTCTACTTATGTTAGATAACAGTTCATTTTGAATTTATAATATATAGGGCGGTTGGGTCTATTCTAGGAGCAATAAGTAACAAAGAAACACAGCTGTGTGCAATTGTCTTAAGGCAGACTTCCATGGTCTTTGGAGCTCCTTACACTCTTAAAAGTTAGTAAAGATCTCCAAAACTTGTTTTTTTAAAGTGAGGATTATAGTCATTGATATTCATTATATTTGAAATTAAAACTGAGGAAACTTTAAGACATCTATTTACTGATTCATCAGAAAATAGCAACATTCATTATATGTATATATACACATAAAGCATTATCAAAAGAGTTTTAATCTTATTAACCAACTGAGCAAGTATCACTGTCTCACATGTCAATTTGTTCTAGAATGTATAGAAGCATAATTAAGGACTAAACTTACACATGGAATTTAATTTGTCTACACCCATAATACCAGAAACTGAAAAAAAGCCATGAGATATGCTAAACTTTTCACAAAGCTTGATCAATTTCTAGGTCCTTGATTTCTTACTTTACCAGTTACCACTATTCACCAGTTAATATCTTCACCTACAATATGAAAGGGTATTCTTTACCTTCATATTTTTGTACATTTGGTCAAGAGTCATAATTTTTTAGTTTTATCTTTTAAAAATTATCCTTTAATAGTCCTTAAAAATAATACTGTAAAAAGTATTTAGAGATGTGGTAGGATATGTATGACATAATAACTTACAAAGTGGGTTACAAAATAGTATTTATATTAGGATATGAATTTTAAGTATTCCCTGCAAAATAAACATATGTTTATTTCTTCATTTGGTTGGTTTGTGATCATATATATGTATATATATGTGTATATATATATTTGTAAATCATAAATAATATTGTATTTTATATGCATTTGCAAGCCACAGTGCAAACTTCTGTTTATCTCTAAAGCCTTACATCTTGTGATTTTTCTACTGCAGAAGAATTCTCCATCACACTAATTCTTTGTAGGGCAGCTCCCTTCTTTAGGCCATCATGAAGCATAGAATGTTTTCCTTAACTTCTCAAATATCCTTACATATTCGATTTCTATGTAGCAAATTTTGTTCCTGTGTCAGGAGGAGTGGAAGGTGGCTGCATTGTCCATGGCACAGAAACTAAAACTGAATATAAATCATGTCTGTCTATGAAATATCTTGGCCATTGCCATCAAAAGAAATCTCTAACTTGCCATATTTTCTCTGCAGTCTGGGCAATTCCCACCATATTGTTACTCTTTTTTTCTCCCTCTATTTTCTCATCACTGAGTTCCAAATAGCCTCTTTCTGAAACAGATCTCAAAGCCTGTCTTACCTTATAATCTCTGTCTTTTCCTGGCCCATCTTATTCACGCCTTGGGAACTTCTTTCACAGCCCAAAGGATCCTCAGTGAATCCTGTTGCTGCTGATGACAAGTAATGTGTATTGAAATTTTATTATGGGCCAGGTACTGGCTAAAAGAGATTGTTTCACTTAATTTAAAATCAATTCTAAGACATGGAAAATAACAGTTTGTGCATTTTACAGATGAGGCCAAATATTTGTTAATGTGTCCAAAGGTACAAAGGCAGTGAGATCAATGGCCTGGGATTTGCACTCATATAGTATGATTCAAAAGCCCATCATCAAGTTATTTTGTAAAAGAAAGAAATTTTCCCCCCCTCAGGGCTGTTCTGTCATCAGTTTTTAAAATTTCATTTTTTCCTTCCATATTACATATTTTTGCATTATTTGGAAACAATCAAAACACTTCTAATAGAAGACAGTGGTAATAACCAGTTATTATTTCCCTCCTCTATATTTTTAAAATTCTCCATAGCAAAACATATTGATTTTCCAATATAAGTAGAAGGAAACATCTTTCAAAACTGATTAAAAGAATTTGACTGAGGTACTTTTGTTTCCAATAGTATATCTTGAGTGATGATATATCTGATGATATCAAATAATTTAGAAAAATCTTTGTCTATGTTCTGGCATCTTGAATATATTTTATCTAATAGTGTAAGAAAAATAGTTTAAAAATACCTCAAACTTTACTCAATTACTTAAATCACAAAGTTGGAAAACAAAGCCAAAGTAATCAATTAATTGAACAATACACCGAAATTTGAAATCCATAATCTACTGTAGCCGTTGTTAAAATGGTTTGGGAGCTCCACACGTAAGTGCCTCTCTCTCTCTCTCTCTCTCTCTTTTTTTAATCTCTTACAGATCATTATACTATATCTTATTTTGTGGAACCTCAAACACTGTTTAGTGTTCAGCTCAACTTTTCTCCCCTTCCATGGAAAGATAAATTATTTTAAACTGAAAGAAATACCTTTAACAAATACATATACTTTGCAACTTGACTTAAAGGAGAGAAGAACGGCTGGGGTGTCTGTGGTGTAAAATCTGGAAACTCTTGCTTTCTCCATGGTCGTGACAAAGAGTACAATAGAATCACCATTGTTCTCTTCTCCCATTCTGGATGCCGCAACTCAACCAGGCAGCACCTGTGCCCTCCTCCCTCAGTGTGCAAATGTTACTCTCCTGCCCGCTAGTTTGTGTTTTCACATTTCCTATCAGTGGCTCAGAGCCTGTATTTATGATACCATTTCCACTTCAAATTACAGATACTAACACAGTGCTGTTTTGAGGCTTATCCAAACTGATAAAGAAATACAGCATATACAGAGTCCAAAATTGAATAAATATTATTCAGATGAATTTAATTATTCAGATAATTTTTATTGTGCATCTCTCGATGAAACTAAAATCTACTAATGATAATCAAACACAGTTTTAAATCAAGGAGCCAAGGGCTTGTTTGTGGATTATATCTATTCATATATATTTTTTTTTTACATAAGCTATTACCCTGGATAATTGAGACCTAAATAGATGCTTTTAGAGGCCTATATTCACAATACTTTTGTTTTATTATTTTAATCTACTAGGAAACTAAAAGAAACATCATAAAAAATAATAGCATCGTGAATGTGGGTGTTGCAAGCCTGCCCCAGATTAGAAGTCTGGAAGGGAATGATGATAGTCTAAAAACTTAGGTGAGTAGCAAGAACTTGTCAAGGAGTGTAAAGGGGTCACACGGAGGGCCGAGAGAGAACCTAGTTGCCAGGATAGATGTTGCCCAAAGATGCTCATGTTCTCAGTGATGACACCGACTGCTCACCCTTCTTAGGAAAACAACTCCATTAGATATGAGACTGCGCTGATGCTAAGTTGGATTTATTTAGTAAGAAATGAAACTCTATGGGCCATATGGGAAAAACTAACAGAAAAAAAGAATTGATCTCTAACTGAGATTCAGAAAATGACAGCAGAAAAATGCCTCCACAAATTAGCAGCTCTGAGGAAACATATCTCCTGGGGCCTTCCTGAGACTGAATCAGTGGTGAGGAAAATGCACACTTGAATTGTGGGAAGAAAAACAAACAAATCTGAGAGAGTGAGGGAGTGAGAGAGGAGGGGAGATGAAGGGAGTGAGGGAGGGAGAGAGAGAGAGGACTGCAGTGAAGTATGACAAAAAAATGTGTACTTTGGAGTTCTTTTCTTTGTTCCTGTTGCAGTAACGATGTTAGAACAGGCTTGAGATATCAGTAGTACCTTCTGAAATGGAAAACAAAATAATTTAAAAATTTGAAGAGTCAGAAACCTAACACAAGTGTGCTAATAATTCTTCTGCAACAATTTATTTGAAAAATCATCTGATCTGAAAAATTAAGAAAAACACTTTTATGTCTTTAGTGAGCCCCTAAGTATCCTGATTATTTAGAAAATTACTTAGGCCTTTGAATTGCATGAATATACTTTAAAGGATAGAAGAGCATACGTTAGACATAAAGTGAAGCACATTATTTTCTGACTCAGAATGGAAATTAATTTAATTTAATTTTTTCACAAGATAAGATGTTCTCCCAACTACCAATGGTTAATTAATATTTATTTTATGTTTTCTAATAATTTCAATAATATTTAAATTTCAGTATTGTATAATCCTTTTACACATTCTCTTATTTAACTAGATGAATATACTTTTCAATATAAACAAGTGATCTTTTGATAATAATTATTTATCCATCTTAAAAAAACATAAATATATACCTGACTGCAGGCATTGAGTTATATGTTGTAGAATGAAAAAGGAAATAATTACTTTTACCCCCTCTCCTGACCTTATAAGTTATAAATACCACCATATTTATGGCAGGGAGATTGTCAGTTGTGAAGTAATCTGCAGCAGTAGCCATGACCCTCTAGCCTTTGGACTCTATAGGCAATTCTGATAATAATTGCATTAATTGTTCTAATAAACAGTTCTTTAATATTATCTAATGTGTAATTACCAGAAATTAACTTAAAATAACATTTATTGGTAAGCTTTCATTATCTTGCAAGAGCAGTCTTCAAAAATAATCATATTTCCTTTTGGGTCAATAGAAGGATAATTAACCTGCTTTCTCAGGAGCATTCCCGGAAGTTTCTCCAGAAATATAATTTTAGTCTAGATTCTTAGTTTCTGTTTGTTCACATGTTCAAAGGACTTATGAACTTGGGGAGGTGTTTGTGTGAAAACTTTTATTCTCTCTTCACAAATCACCTGATACTGTCCTTAGAGTAACATTTATTCTCAAAATCGGGCTACCATGCCTTTAGCCTATCTATGAAATGAACCTTTACTCTCAAGATACTCATATTTCTTCCTCCTTCACAAAGTAAACCTCTCCTTTCCATCCCAAGTCACAAAGTCATTTGTGGGACATAGATTCTGACAAAGGCAGGAGGAATCTCTCTGATATATTCTAAAAGATTGAAGCAAAAGAACTTTAGAAAAAAAATGCCATCTTCATAAACTGTGATGTGAGTCTATACTTGTAAGAAAAAATTGTATCTATAATGTATTATACGGTCAACAGAGATTTTCTCCTCTGAATTGTTTGTCTAGACTAAGAAAACTAAGATGGATATTAAAAATCAAGTTCCATTTGGAAATCTGTATAACTCATGATCTATATTAAGGCTCAATATTTGTGCTGGACACTATGAAGTTTGCTAATAAAGAAAGAACATCCATAGTGAGTTTACAGTCAATGATTGGGAGATGAGCAACTGTATTAATAATAGAATAAAATAAGATTGATATAGACAAAGTGGAAGCATCTTGTTCTATTTGTGGAGCAGAGCCTCAGAAATTCTTCCTAGAGAAGAAGGCACTTGAACTGTGTCTTAAAAATAAGAAGGAGTTACCTAGGTTGCCAAGATTAGCAGCAGGGGAAGAACATGACAATGAGAGTGGATCTCTTAAGTTTAAAAAAAAAATGTCGATTTTTATTTATGAAATGTAAATGAGTTTGGCTTGCCTGAAGCATAGGTTGTAAAGTAATGGGAGGAAAGCAAAATACTCTAAAATCTTAAGAAGTTAGCTTTAACTTTTTTTTAAGCAGGTGACAGCTCCTGGAGTGTCCTGTATACAGCTGCAAAAAGTCTAGACTTTGTCCTGAGCAATGAATGTCAGCAAATATTTTTATTCAGGAGAATAAATTGTTAAGTTTATATTTCAGATGGAGCATTTGTCTGCATTGTAGAATATGAATTGGAAAAGGGGGTGATACTTGCAAGGAGACCTGATGAGAGCTTATGGGTGTCTAATCTATAGCAGAAGTCATGAATGTAGAGAGGAGGAGTCAGAGTTTAAGGAAATAGAATTTATAGGACTTGGTGATTAATTGCCTATGGGCTTAAGGGAAAAGTGGCTTTTTAAGTTATATCCTTTAAATAGAATTTAGACGACTAAGTAAATAATGGTAAATATTTGGGGGAACATAATGTTATCCTTTTGTTCTTGTGTCTGAGGTGTTTTGAGGCTATTTACAAAAATCTCCTTTACTCTTAGGTATAAAAGTCCAGAATTTAGATGACCAATTTGCACAATAAATGTAGATTTGTTTAATAAGCATTTATTGAGCACCTATTATGCAGCAGGTAGTGTTCTGGGGGTGCAACAGTGGGCAAACCTCCCTCAAGGCACATTTGCTCTATTGCATTAGACTAGATATTATGGTCAACAGCAGAAGTTGTCCTAATAGGAATGGATGATCATTTTTTGAAAGGTAAAAAGAGGAAAGGTAGAGGAATAAAGGGAGAAAGAGAAAGGGAAAGAAAAGTGATAAGCAGAGAAAAAGTGCAAATGGAATCTTGGTGAATAATAACCTTAATTGGCATTATAAGAAGAAAAATGTAAAAGTGAATGAGATTATTTAGATAAATTAAAAAGAAAACTAGAATTTTAAACTAGAAACTGGGATCCTAGAAACCAAGAAAGGAGAAAAGCCAAGAATGATAATCAAAATATGTTAAATTTTAAACAAATCCAAGTAATATGAAAGATAAAAATAATATTACAATTCATTATTTTTTTAAGATTTCATTTATTTATTTGTCACAGAGAGAGACAGCAAGAGAGGGAATATAAGCAGGGGGACTGGAAGAAGGAGAAGCAGGCTTCCTGCTGAGCAGGGAGCCTGATGTGGGGCTCCATATGGGGCTTGATGTGGGGCTCAATCCCATGACCCTGAAGGCAGATGCTTAGTGACTGAGTCACCCAGGCACCCCAATCTGTTAGAATTTAGCAGGCCCACAAGTAACCTTTTAGAGAGGAATTTCAGTGAAATAATAGAGGGAGAAGAAGCTTGACAGCAGAAGGGAAAGAAATAACTGAAATGTGAGAGCTCTCATTCTGAAATAAAGGCAGCAAGCATTCTCTTTTTAGGGAGAATTTTAGCAGTGGGAGAATGAAATAAGTATTGCAGAGACAAAGGAGTTTTATTTTTAAATTTGCAAAGACGAACATTTTGTTGCATGTGTAAAAGCAGTGACAATGGACGAAGGGAGAAGAGTTAAAGATACCAGAACATAAGGACTGATGAATGGTGATCTATTTTATGAGTAAAGGAGTCAAAGCAGGAAACTTTTCTTCTTTTTTTTAGAGATTTTATTTATTTATTTGGACAGAGATCATAAGTAGGCAGAGAGGCAGGCAGAGAGGGAGAGAGGAAGAAGCAGGCTCACTGCAGAGCAGAGAGCCTGATGCGGGGCTCCATCCCAGGACCCTGAGATCATGACCTGAGCTGAAGGCAGAGGCTTTAACCCACTGAGCCACCCAGGTGCCCCAGGAAACTTTTCTTTAAAAGCACAAATTGAGGAAAAACATGAGAAAATGGACCATTTTTTCCAACAGGAGGAAATGGAGTGGCAATAGATGATGATAGATATAGATAGATGATGATGATGATAGATAGATAATAGATAGATTAGATAGATATAGATAGATGATATAAAGACAGATGATAGATGATGATAGGTAGATGATTAGATAGATAGATAGATAGATGGGTAATAGATAGATAGATAGATAGATAGATAGAGGATAGGGGAGAGAGAGAGAAAGTTATTTTTAACACCCCAAATCAAAATTCCACATTTTAAATTATTTATATAGAAAGAAGTTAGGCTTGTTTCCAGGTTGAGAAAATAATATCCCCACTTGCCTTCACTAGTTAAAATTCACCCTCTTTCTAAATGTTTATTTGTTGTAGGAACCTCTTGATTGCTAAAAAGATTAGCTGTTATAACCCTCTTAAATTGAATGACCTAGCAAGCAGCACATTATATCGGTCAATTGCACATGACTGTAAGGGTGACTGCATTTAATACACTAGCATAATTGCAAATCTGCTCTTAATAAATTATTGCCAACATCATTTCTACTAAATTACTTTATGCTTGTTCAAAAAAAATCAAACAAGTTTTACCAGTAAGACAGCTCTCTTGCTATATTTTAAATAGTGTCTTTTTTTAAACACAATTTATATTCATCAGGACAGTAGGAATCTTTATAACTCCACCAGGTTAACTAAAAGGCATCTCAAATTCATATTCCATAAACAAAACTGTTGATAATCTCTCTATCTTCTATTTATCTCAGAAAGTAGCTCCATGATTGACCTTGTTGCTAAGCCTCAAAACAAACAGGTCTTGTAACAATTCTTAACCCCTTTCTTTTCCCAGATTTATATAAATCCATCAGGAAATCCTGCATCCAATAGCTTCCCACAAGTTTCAATACTTTGAGTAAAGGCCAAACTACCATTGACTTTGCCTAGACTGCAATAGCTTCCTTACTTACCTCATCCTTCCAATCTTGACCCCAGTTGATGATTCACCTTTTGGCTGATACTCTTCTTAAAACATGTGTTGTATCACATTCCTCCTTTCTTGAAACCATCTAATGGATTCTCGTAACATGAACAAAAACAAAAACAAACAAAACAAAACAAAAAAGAATACAATGCTCTTTGCATAACATGGAAAGGTCCAGTAGGAACAGATGTTGGCTATCTCTTGAACATCAACTCCTACCTTCCTTCTTCTCCATGACTCACCACTGCACCTTCTAAGCCACCAAACATGCTTTTAAGATAGTGCCTTTCTAAATACAGTCTTTCTGCCTGGAACTGTCCTCCTCTACTTCATTGACTTACACTCAGTTGTCATTTATTCATGGAGACTTTTCCTGGCAAGCTTTAAAAAAGTAACTTTCCATTGACTTCTTTCCTTTTACCTAGCTGCAGTTTCTCTTCAAAGCATCTGTCTCCAATGGACACTCTTCCCCGCATTAGAATATAAGGTCCATTAAGGTAAGGGTTCTATTCGTTTTTTTTTTTTAACTGCTCAATTCCATAGTACGCACAAATGGTAGTTACTCAATATTTGCTGAATGGTTGAATAAATGAATGAAGGAATTTCATTTTCTGTTTGGAAATCTGTTTGCTGATTTTCTTTTCTGGTCAATTTGAGCACATATTGCAGAGACATTGTAGTATAGAAAGAGGCTCTAGCATTAAGATAGCTTGCTCACCGTATCTGTGATTACTGCTATCTTCAACTGGATTGGATTATTTTGAATAACTAAAAAAGACCAGAAAGCTATAGGGTTTGCTTAAAACCTGAGTAAATGATGTGGAAGCAAAGTTAGAAAGAGGCCAATGAAGGCATACAAAATTATGTCACAGATATGCTGGGTTCCGACTGTTCAATATTTTATGTATTAATAGAAATATAATCCATAAACTGGCAATTTAATATATTTTATTTGTTTCTTAATATTATATTATCATATATTGAATATAATCTTACATGAATATACAGTGAACCTTACAGTGCACCTGATTTTTATTTGTTTGATTGTTGTTTTTATTAACAGCTTTTCAAAACCTGCTTTAATTCACAAAGATCACAGATAAATTGATTGGTTGCCTTCTGGGCTACTAAGTATAATTAAATTGTTTAATTTTATGCATAATTTTGCTTCGAGTCTAATCCCAGTTATAGCACTTATAAATTTTGTGACCAGGGGCAAGTTGTTTAGATTTTTCTCATCCACCAAATGGGAATATTAACATACTTATTCCATGGGTTGCTATGATGATAACATGAAACAATACATTTAAAGTGCTTGGAGGAATGCTTTACAAAGAGTAATTCTTAAATTTTTACATCATTAACAACACTGTGTGGCATGTGTTTGAATTATGTAAATATGGAGAAATGTTTCTCTTTCTGTTGCAGAATGAATGTTTATGTTCCCTCACAATTCATATGTTGTAGGGCCATGGGGAGGTAATAAGATCATGAGGTTGGAGCTCTTAGAAATAGGATTAGTGGCCTTACCAGAAGAGGCCAGAGATCTACCCTGCTCTCTTTTCACCATCTGAGTATACAACAAGAAGTTCATAGTCTACATCCTTGAGGAGGAGGACCCTCACCAGAACCCAACCACATGGTAGCCTGATCTTTGATTTCCAGCCTCCAGACTGTGAGAAATAAATTTCTGCTGTTTATAAACTACCCTATCTATTTTACTTTTTAGCCTAAACAAATTAAATCATTATTCTTTCATATAGAGAGGACACAGTTAAGTTTTTTTTAAAGATCAAACAGTTAATAAATTTCAGAGGCAAAATTATAACCTAAGTAGATTCATTCCAGAGTCCACATTCTTGGTTTCCATGACACCTCTAGAGAGGCAGCAGGAAATGCGATTTGATTTTGATATATGTGCATTTTTCCTGAAAATAGTCTAAGGGATAATTGATTGCTGTGAAATATACATAGTATAGGAAAATGGAACAAAATAAATAAAAAGCACTGAATGTGGGCAAATTAACCATTTGGAAAACAGAAGCCAGATTCATGTTGTCTATAAATAATTTCTACATCCAAATGATATTTAAATAAAATTTTAGGGAATTCCATCTTTAAAATCAGGTTTGGTAAAGGGGTCCTGAGTGGCGCAGTGGGTTAAAGCCTCTGTCTTCGGCTCAGGTCATAATCCCAGGGTACTGGGATGGAGCCCCAAATGGGGGGGGGTCTCTGCTCAGCAGGGAACCTGCTTCCTCCTCTCTCTCTGCCTGCCTCTATGCCTACTTGTGATCTCTGTCAAATAAATAAAATCTTTTAAAAAATCAGATTTGGTGAAAATTTATTAAGATTTAGATTTTTCTGGAAATATGAATCTGATTCAATTTTGAGGTCCACAGTGAGAATTATTTTTTAAAATATTTTAAGATTATCTGCCAATATTACTACCACTATGTTTCATCAAGTGCCACTGAGTTCTGCCCTGGGCCCAGTGCTGACTAATGTTGAGTGACAAGCCCACAGAAAACACATATTTACCAGAATTGCAGATCGAACAAGCTAGAAAGGAGAAATAACATCAGCAATTAAAAACTGTGATTAAAATTATTTGAGAAAGGTATTCTTGTGTAAAATTGAGATAATATAATTTAATGAGAATATATTGAAAATGTTGCCTTTAAAGTCAAAGCACTGATTATGTAGTAGAAGATTAAGGATCCCTGACATAAAGTTTGTTCACAAGAAAATATTCTGACATTTTAGCTGAACTTAAGCAAAGTGTGTTACATCATACATTCTCCATAGGCTTCCCTCCCTTTTCAAAGATGATTGTGATCAATAATTGTATGTGTCATCTTGACTGGGCCATGAGGTAATGAGATATTTGGCTCAACCTTATTTATGGCTGTGTTTGTGAGGGTATTTCTGAAAGAGGTTAACATTTGAATTGGTAGACTGAGTTAAGTGATCCTTCTCTGAGAAAAATGGGCCAGCAAAGGTGTCTCAGGCTCTCACAAACCAACAAAGAAATGTCTCTACCTCATCATCACATCTACTTGTTACAATGAAGAAAACAACCCTTCCTCAATCAGAAGCTAATCTCTTCTCTTTGTGCTCCAGGAATAATCTCCTCTCAAGAGTGTTCTTGTGGTTTCTTTTTCCTCCAGCATCATAAATATCTCTTTCTCCATTGCTTATAACTTCATCACCATGCAAATTTCCTTTGATACATTCCACTAGATAACAATCGCAACAACAAAGCATGCTTCATTTACCGCCGTTTATCAATTTTACTTCATGGCCAAACACTGACAGATATTTTTCTAAACATTATAGTCACACTTCCTTGAACCTATGTGTTCTAATATAGATTCTTTCTCCCAGTAACTCAAAGAGAAGTCCTTTCAAAGTTTCCAAAGACCATCATATTGCCAAAGTTATTTTTAAATTGGTGTTTTCAATACATTCAGACTTTCAGGAGCATTATATATAGCTCACAATGACTTCTTTTCATGAAATATCCTCTCAAGTTTCCAGAACACACTACTCTTTTTGTTGTACTTTTACCAGTTCTCTATCTCCTTAGCAGGTTCCTCATCTCTTGCACCCTAAATATTGCCAACACTCATTAATGAGACTTTTTCTCTCCATTCTCTGCAGTTTTTCCCTTTACAATAAATACCTTCATTTCTATGGATTTAAGTAATATCTATGTTATATATGTTCTTTTTAGTTACAAATAACAGAGCCTCTATGTTGTATCAGTTTGAATAATAAGGGATAGTTGAGTGAATCAATGAAGTCAGGAAGTTTTGTTCTGTAAGTGGCATTGGTTTTTGGTCTTTATCTTGTAGTTACAAAATGGCTTCCACACCTTGAATCATTAGCATTCAATAGCATCCTGAGTTGAAAGCAAGTGGAAAGGCTGAAAAAAAAAAAAATGTTTTCAGGTAGCAGAAAGGATAACACTGACATAGCTTTCAGATATACTTGTTATGTTTTATTTGGCAGAAGTGGGTCACATGCTCACTCATAGATCAGTAATGAAAAGTCATTGTGCTGTAATTTAATTAAAATAAAACTAAATCATCCCCTGGTCTTGAATAAGTTCCTATGTAAATTTGGAATTCTATTAGTTGTCCACTCTATATCATTCTCTTTTTTTCTCTCTCTTTCTTTAACAAGTAGAATTTTATTTTTCTTTTCATGTATCAAGAACCCTAGATCTATAGAAAAGTAAACCCATTCCTCAGTCTCCAAGTGAAATTATGGATGTTTTTTTTTTCTTCAGTTAGAGGAAAGAGAAAATTTTCTGAAGGGCTTTTGGGAATGATTTTTAATCTCTCAAAAGAGGTATGCATGTGCTAAAAAGGAATCTACTCCATGCTGTTGTTTTCCATGTTTAAATATGACATCGTGTTTTGAGCTGTTATAGTGAACTTGCAACAGTGAGAGGAAGATTAAACTCACACACATACCTACACACAAACACACAGAATCCTAATATTGTTGAGTCCTGAACCAATGTTTTTACTTTTACCCTGATCATATCAAGACTTTACCTTCAGAGTTCTTACTAGATGAGAACATTAATTCCTACTATTTAAGTCACTATTTGTCAGACATTTTGTTGCTTACAAGGATAGTATAACTAGTGCTGTTTTCTTTTTAATATGACTTCCCATACTTCTATGAATTCTCACATCTTTGGCACAAGATACAATGTGTTAAATAATTAATGAATAAAGGAACTCAATCTGTGTTAACAAAATTCTTTCTTGAGATCTGCAATTGGATGTTCCAAATCAAATATATTATAGTCAAAGCTGGACTTCCAATTTTTTTTCTTTTTTGATTTATTTATGAGAGGGAGAGAGCAGAGCAAGAGAGAGAGCACAAGCTGGGGGTGGGGGGAGAAGAGTAGAGGGAGAGGGAGAAGCAGACTCCCCATTGAGCAGGGAAATCATTGCTGGGCTCCATCCCAGGACGTGGGATCATACCTGAGCCCAAGGCAGATGCTTAATGACTGAGCCACCCAAGTGCTCCAAAGTTGGGCTTTTCATTTCCCCCTGCTCTAGAATTCATTTCTTCCTTCATAATTTTTAACCAGTGGGATAGCATGCACTGTGTTCATGTTCTTCAAAGAAACTGAATCAATAGGTTGTTTATAAAGAGATTATAAGGAATTAACTCATGTGATTGCAGAGGGTGAGAAATCCCATGATCAGGTCCAGTCCAAGTCTGGAGTCCTGGGATTCAAGAGAACTGGTGGTATAAGTTTTAGTCTAAGTCCAAGTCTGAAGGCAGGAGAAGACCAATGTCCCTGATCAAATATAGGCAGAGAGAGAACACAAATTGTCCCTGCCTCAGCCTTTTCTATTCTCTTCAGGCCTTTGGTGAGTTATATAATTCCTATCCACATTGGGAAGGGCAATTAGTCCTCTCTGTGGGGAAGCTCAAACATGTCAGCTGGCTTCCCTCAGAGCAAGCTAGTGTGTGACTATAAGTGAAAAGCAAAGTAGAAGCCACAGGCATTTTGTAGTGTAATCTAGAAAATGGTATTCTATCACTGTTGATACAACCTGTTCTTAGGAAATGAGTCTCTAGGTCTAGCTCATACTCATGGAAGGGGATTGCAAAAAAGCATAAATATTAGGAGATAAGGATCTTTTGGGGAGCCTTTTAAAGGCTTCTTATACCACACAGAATATTTCAGAGTTCTAAATTCTGTCAGTATGCTGTGATTGATCCTTTTTATCCTTCAGAATATAAGACCTATAACCATATATTCAAATGCTTGTGTACTATCATATCACCAGATTCCTGACCATTGCAGGTCCATAGTAGTCACTTGTGGTAGACCAAATAATGTCCCCCACCCTTGCAAAGATGTCTATATCTTAATTTCCTGAACCTGTGAATATGTTATCTAAAATTGTAAAAAGAGATTTTACAAATGTTAATATAGTAAAGATTTTAAGATGGGAATTTACCTTGGGTTATCCAGATGGATCCAATATAATCACAGGTCATTGTTAGAGGGAAGCAGGAGGATCAGAGTGAATAGGAAATGTGATGATAAATCAACATGTTGGGATAGTTCAAGGAAAAGGCCACTAGCCAAGGAATGCAGACAGCTTCTAGAAGTTGAAAAAGATGTCACTATAATTATAACAGTTATACCTATACTATTAATTAGTCATAAAATACTGTATAATAGCTGAGATAACTTAAAATAACTAACCTGGAAAACAAAACAAGCACATTAGCTACTATGCTATTGTCATCAAATACTTATCAAAGCATGAGTTAAAATCTGAGTTTTGAGCTTTCTAATGAATAAATGAGCTAGGTACAGATATAGATTTCAAAGTGCTTTCCAAATATGAGTTGGTGATATGATTGTTAGATCAAAAGTTTATAAATTAAATATTTCTATTTTAATACTGTCTTTTAAAGTTATATGTATTGGTGTCACCTGAACATATATCTAAATTTAAAACATATGCACATATTCTAGAGAATTATGTACCATAAACAAATCAATTCAATGAAGTATGTTTCAGTAATTGAATTCTTAGAGAAAGTTAAAACATCTTTTAGCATTTCCTGTTATAATTCACTAGGGATTAAGACAGATTGAGTGAAGTAAATGTTTAAATTGCATCCATATGCAAATGTAATTTAATACATTTTAGAAAATATGCCAAATATACTTCTGCAACTTTAGATAGATTTGCCAAACTTCTTGAGATACACTTTTCCTACATTGCTCTTGTAATTTCATCTAATGGACTGTGATGACTATATCCCATGTTTAGATCTCTATATTATAGGCATACCTCAAAGATATTGTAGGTTTGGCTCCAGACCACCACAAACAAGTCATACTGCAATAAAGTGAGCGAAATGAATTTTTTGGTTTCCCAGTGGATATAAAAGTTATGTTTATACCATACTGTAGTCTATTACATGTACAATAGAATTGACTAAAAAGTACATTCTTTAATAAAAATATTTTATTGCTACAAAGTGCTAACCATTATCTGAGCTTTCAGTGAGTCGTAATCTTCTGCTGACACAAAATCTTGTCTCGGTGTTGGTGGCTGCTGTCTGATCAAGGTGGTGGTTGCTGGCTGTTGGGGTGATTGTGACAATTTCTTCCTTTCTTCCTTTTTTTTTTCTTTTTAAACTGCTTTATGATTGTGGCAATTTCTTTTTTTATGATTTTATTTAGTTATTTGACAGAGAGAGAGAGAGATCACAAGTAGGCAGAGAGAGAGGGGGAAGCAGGCTCCCTGCTGAGCAGAGAGCCCGATTCAGGGCTCCATCCCAGGACCCTGAGACCATGACCTGAGCCAAAGGCAGAGGCTTAACCCACTGAGCCACCCAGGTGCCCCAATTGTGGCAATTTCTTAAGACATCAAAGAAATTTGCCACTTTGACTGACTCTTCTTTTCATGAATGATTTCTCTGTAGCCTGTGATGCTTTTTGATAGCATTTTACCCACAGTAAGCCTTTCAGAACAGGAGTAAATCTTCTCAAACTTTGCCACTGCTTTATCAGCCATGTTTATGTAATATTGCAATTTTTTGTTACCACTTCAATAATTTTGACCAGGGGTCAATTTCATCTCAAGAAACCACTTTCTTTTTACTTGCTCATAAGAAACAACTCCTCATCTGTTCAAGTTGTATGATGAGATTGCCACAATTCTGTCCCATCTTCAGGCTCCACTTTTAATTTTAGTTCTCTTGCTATTCCCACCACATCTGTAGGTACTTCCTCTGCTGGTCTTGAGCTCCTCTAAGTCATCCATGAGGCTTAGAATCCACCTCTCCTACACTCTAGTCAATGTTGGTATTTTGACCTCTTACTAAAGAACCATGAATGGTATCTAAAGATAAATTCTTTCTAAAAGTTTTTGAATTCACTTTGCCCAGATCCCTCAGAAGAATTAACTCCTCACAAGAGAGTCAACCTGGTCTTTGAAACTTTGAAGCCAGACATTGACTTCTCTGTTCCAGCTATGAAAATCCTAGCTGGCATCTTCTTCCAATAGAAGACTGTATCATCTAAATTGAAAATCTGTTGTTTAGTGTAGCCACCTTCATGAGTAGATCTGGGTAACTTGCTGCAGTTTCTACACCAGCACTTGCTGCTTCACGTGTATTTTTATGTTATAGAGATGCCTGCTTTCCTTAAACCTCATTAATCAACCTCTACTGGCTTCCAGCTTTTCTTCTGCAGCATCCTCACCTCTCTCAGCCTTCATAGAACTGAAGAGAGTTAGGACCTTTCTCTGGATTAGGCTTTTGTTTAAGGTAATATTGTGGTCAGTTTGATCTTTTGTCCAGACCACCAAAACCTTCTCCATATCAGCAATAAGGCTGCTTTGTTTTCTTATCATTCATGTGTTCACTGGAGTAGCACTTTTAATTTCCTTTAGGAACTTTTCCTTTGCATTCACAACTTCACTAACTGGTGCAAGAGGTCTAGCTTTCAAACTATCTTGGCTTTTAACATGTCTTCCCTACTAAATCATTTCTAGCTTTTGGTTTAAAGTGAGAGACATGTGATTCTTCCTATTCACTTGAAATTTAAAAGCCATTGTTATGTTATTAATTGGACTGATTTCAACTTTGTTGCATCTCAGGGAAGGGAAAGACAGGGGAACAGCCATGGGAGTGCTCAGAACACACACATGTATTGATTAACTTTCCTGTCTTGTGTGGGTACAGGTTATAGCATCAGTAACACCACTGATCACAGATCACCATAGTAAATATGATAATATGAAAAAGTTTAAAGTATTGTGAATATTACCAAACTGTGACACAGACACATGAGGTGAACAAGTGCTTTTGGAGAAATGGTACAGATAGACTTGTTTGACACAGGATCGTCAGAAACCTCCAATTCGTAAAAAATCCAATGTCTGTGAAATGCAATAAAGTGAAGCATAATAAAATAATAAGGTATGCTTATAAAACACAAAGAATGACCTTAATGTAATGCAAATGTTGTGGGATAATGATGTGTCAAAGTAGGTTCATCATTTGTAATGTAGCACTCTGATGGGGGATGCCCATACCAAAAACCTAGGGTTATGGACACTGTATTTTCTTCTCAATTTTGCTGTGTATCTACAAATTATCCAAAATACAAATTTTGTTAACTTAAAAAAAAGATAATATTTACTACTCCAAAGAGGATATATTTTTTCAGCTTAATTTTTAGGGCATTATTCTTTCTTTTACTACTGTGGATACCATTAAGAAATTTTTCCTTCATTATATTTAGCAGGTATATACTTTGACACGATATTGCTTTGTACCACCTTAATTCACATATTTTTTAAAAAGCTGAATGAATTGAAACCTTGTTTTTTTTTATGCCATGCCTTTTAAATATCTAATGGAATTAGTTTCTGTTATACCTTTACCAAAACCTGAGACTTAAAACATTATAAAGGAATCAATGATAAAAAATGTGCACTCTGCCAAAGTATTAGTAATATTTAGTTATTAATAATAAGTCTACTTCAATTTTATAGAGAGATAACTTTAGTGGCTTTTAAAATGTTTTGATTATATATTCTTAGAGTCTCAAGAATAATCTTGTGTGTATAGAGAATAATATTTCTTTCAGTTATATGTAGTGACAGAATTCCCAAAGGATCTTTAGCCTATTCTATTTGGTTAAATGTTTCTAGCTTTTTAAATACTTGTGAACAAATAAACAAAAAACTGGTTTATTTTAGATGGATCCAAAAATACTTGAGCTACAGAACTCTACCATACAGTAGTCATTCTATCTAGAAAATAAGATTGTAAAGTTTTACAAAACAACACTGGTAAAAATAATTTTTTTAATATTCATAGATCTCTGCTATAGATGAACATGCTAATATTTAATAAATATTGGTTATATTTCATAGTAATGTATATAAATATCTACTTATATTGTTATTAATTCTATAGAAATTAATGTGCTTCTGTTTGCATAAGCAGCTATTTCTTAGGTTTAATAGAATTATGTAGTTTTCTGAGAATTATAATTCTATGAAAGCAATAATTGATGTAGTAGTCTATTAAGATTGCTTAGCTATAGGGGCGCCTGGGTGGCTCAGCAGGTTTAAGCTTCTGCCTTCGGCTCAGGTCATGATCTCGGGGTCCTGGGATCGAGCCCCACATCAGGCTCTCTGCTCAGCAGGGAGTCTGCTTCCCCCTCTCTCTCTGCCTGCCTCTCTGCCTGCTTGTGATCTCTGTCAAATAAATAAATAAAATCTTAAAAAAAAAAAAAAAGATTGCTTAGCTATAGATAAGTGACATATTCTTGGGAAGTTCAATTGTTTTTTTCAGTCTGTTGATTAAAAATATAATAATTCTTGGTGCTCCTGGGTGGGTCAGTCAGTTAAGTGTCCAACTCTTGATTTCAAGCTCACATTTTGATCTCAGGCTCATGAGTTCAAGCCCACATTGGGCTTTGCTGGGTATGGAGCCTAAATAATATTTTATTTATTTGCTTTTTTAGAGAGAGTGAGCCAAAGAGAAATGAGGCAGAGGGAGTTGAAGAATGAGAATATTAAGCAGGCTCCACACCTAGCGTGGAGCACAATGCAAGACACAATCTCTCACCCCATGTGAAGGTGGTGAGAGCCAAGATGACTGATGACTTTAAAGACTTTTAACTGTCTTCCATTTAAAAAAATTTAGACCACTTTCTAGGTAATGCACATTTTCATAGAGGAAGAAATTTTCTTTAAAAAAATTATTTATGGGGCACCTGGGTGGCTGAGTGGGTTAAAGCCTCTGCCTTCGGCTCAGGTCATGATCCCAGAGTCTTGGGATCGAGCCCCACATCAGGCTCTCTGCAGCGAGGAGCCTGCTTCCTCCTCCTCTCTCTCTTCCTGCCTCTCTGCCTACTTGTGATCTCTGTCTGTCAAATAAATAAACAAATAAATCTTTAAAAAATTAAAAAAAATAAATTATTTATTTATATGACAGAGAGCAAGATAGAGACTCCTCAAGCAGGCTCCACACTGAGTATGGAGCCTAACACAGTACTCAGTCCCAGGACCTGGATGGAGATCTTGACCTGAGCAGAAATCAAGAGTTGCCTGCTTAATGGACTGAGCCAGCCAGATGCCCCCAGAAATCTTCTTAATGTAATGAAGTTGAACCTTTTAGAATATCAGACTTGGTCATTTTAGGAATCACTAATACAATCTTCTCTAAAATATTAGGAAAGATATTCTTAGAAATGTAGAAGCCTAGACTCCTGGTTGGAAAAAAAGTGTTTTAAAAAAATGAATTGGCAGACATATGATCATTAATCAATGTTCCTTCTTGTTAGCAGTCACATTTGTGTAACTCACATTACTGGTAGTTACTGCCAAGCAGAGAATAATCAAGGAAAAGTGGACAATAAAATCAATTTTATTGTTGTAAAAACATATTTAAAATTGTTTAATAGTTGAAAATGTAAAGTATAGTAAAAATTTTGAATTATTTTTAGCTTTTTTTAAACATCTAGAAAGTTTATAAAGCTTAGAAAATTTTGAAAAATAAATTTGGTTTGGTTATGTTGACATGACTTCATGTTTAAATTGCACATAAGGCAATCTATTTTTGAGCTGAACAGTGGTACATACAAAACTTATCAGTGTCGGGGCGCCTGGGTGGCTCAGTGGGTTAAGGCCTCTGCCTTCGGCTCAGGTCATGATCCCAGGGTCCTGGGATCGAGCCCCGCATCGGGCTCTCTGCTCTGCAATGAGCCTGCTTCCTCCTCTCTCTCTCTCTGTCTACTTGTGATCTCTGTCTGTCAAATAAATAAATAAAAATCTTAAAAAAAAAAAACTTATCAATGTCTTTTAAGAAACATATTCCAGATTGCATTCATTGTAATCTTTATTTTTCTTCCATTTCACTTATTCATTATAATGTTAATTAATTTATCAATTTGTTCACTTTTATAAAAGTATTTCTTGGGTGAACTTATATGCTAGGGACTATATTAGTTTCATTCCTTTATGTTAATCATCATACAATAACTGCAGATCGTATATTCATATATATTAACAAAACAAGTGCTGATATAGACTGGTCATTATCTACCTCAGTGACTTTCAAGGGCACTTTTCTCACCACCACTACCACATTCCCACCCTCCAGAGAACATTTGACAATGTCGGGGTCATTTTCCATTGTAATTTTTGGGGGTTTGGGGTGTTACTGGTATAAATTGAATAAAGGCCAGCAATATTGTTAAATATCATAGCATGCACAGGAAAACTCCTCACAGCAAAGAATTGCCCAGCCCAAAAGGTCAATAGTGCCAAGTCTGAGAACCCTTCATCTGCTTATTCATTTTCAAAATCATCATATGCATTATGCAATAAATATAAAGCATGTTTCTCTGGAAGACATATTTATGCTTTTTGTCCATCAGCCAACAGCAACAATTTATTAATAACTATTGAAGAACCTATTATCTTCAGATGTGAAAATTTGCAGAATGAAACATATTTTTTAAGTATAGTTGAAGAATATAGATTCATGCATGTATGTATGCCTGTGTATTTATGTAAGTAGGTGTGCATTTATTTATTGTAAATGTCAAAGATCATAGTCAATACAGCTGAGTTCACAGTGCAAACAATGGCTTGTCTTTTGAACCCTTATTTGTACTGAAAATATGAAAATTTTGTCCCATAGCACTAAAGGACTGTTTGCTGAAGGAAACAACTTGGGAAAGTTATTGACTACTTCAGCCAGGAAGCCGTGTATTATAACTAAATCACATGAGAAATTATGCATCTTTTAAAATTCTACAAAAGAGTATCAGAGTCTAACCTCAGCAATGCATTTCAACATCTAACAGACTTGGTTTGTATTTTCAAAGCAATCCTAAGACCCAAAATACCTCATTTCTTAGTTTAATTATATTTTCTCCTGCTCTGTACTCAGTGTAGAAGAAAAACAGCTGGTGTCTGTTCTCTTAAAAAATCTCTCTTCACACTCTTGAGTTCTATTATTAAAAATACTTCAAATGTCTTTTCTTTAAAATCATTCACTTTCTGAAGGCCACATGGCAAGTTTGACATGTTCTATTTGTAAAGATGCACAGCTAGAGTTAATATATAAGAAAGTCCCTCAGAATTTCAGCCACCTAATTTATCATTAAAGAGCTCTCTTCTTGATCAAACTGGTTCCTTTTATTAAAAGCTCTATTTTCCAAAATGAAATCATTTCCTAAGCCAAGAACAATTTCTGCAGATGTTTTTTTCCTAGTTAAATTGATACACTGTTTCCTATAATAAACTTCTAGAAATAGTAAGTCCAGAAGTATAAACAATAAACCATAATAGAATATCAATGTAGTTTTCATCGCGGTAGGTATAACACAAAACTGTAACAAATTCAAATATATAGAGGCAATTTAAATCAAATTGATTAGCATTTAGATATAATCAGTCATGGGCATGAAATGTGTTTTAATCAGGTAATGACTTCATTAAACATGGTTAATCACACACCACCTTGAACTCATTTTCTAAACATAGAATTAATTATTCAAATTATAGCAATTAAAACACACCAGTCAATGACTGGATTCGTTTTTAAAACTACCTAGGCAAGCTTGGCAAAAAAAAAAAAAAAAGAAAGAAAGAAAGAAAAAGAAAAGAAGAGAAAATCATCATTTGCAGGAGTTGGTGCATGCATTGAATACCTAATTCAAGAAAATAGATTTTGAATCAAATAGTACTATAGGAATAAAATATAGACAACACTGGGTTGTTATTTCTTAACCAAATCATCGACTTAGAGAATGAAATAGGTCATAGAGAATATATTTGAATCTTGAAAAACAACTCACTTAGTGTTTATATATAATACCATTCATTTTTCAAATGTGGTATACTTGTTTTTTTTATCATAGGACAATATTCAATTCAGATAATGTAGAAATGCATCTTTTACTTCACAAAAAATCAATAGATATGTATAGAATGCCTACTCAATGCATTATTTTATGATAAACAAAAGAAGTACAACCTACTTGCGAGATTGTAAATCCAGTTTGTGATGGTAGATAATAAAGTGAGGAAAGCTACAGATAATATACACCAAACATAATCAATTAAAGAAGAGGCTTTTGGGCTTTCTGTTTTGAGTCATATACTTGGAAAACATTTTATTTGCAACTCAGCTGAAGAAATTAAATTGGATTCTGTTTCATTGTATTCTCTACATGGTTGTTCTTGACCACTCTGGCACTGAGTAGAAGTTTATTTCCTAGACTTTGTTCATTTATATATTCACTAAGAAAGTTTCTGCATGGTCCACAAACATCTAGGAGATACAATGGAGCATGTTGTTTTAAATTTACCCCGTGTTTCAGGGTTTTTATTCACAACAATTTAAAAACAATGTTTATTTTATGTAATACTTGCTTTATTAAAAATTATTTGATGTACCATGTAATAATCCCACACTTAATTTAATATTCCAGCTGCTAATGGATATTATGATACTATGTACCTAGAATTTTTATAAATTTTTCAAACATTAAAAAGGATTGGCATATCCATTGATTCAGAGTATCTACAGATACGTATAGAGTTATCAAGGCACATCAGTAATTTTTACCCATCAGTTGAAACCCACTGTATAAAGATTGCATATGAGCATAAGGTGTAGACTTCTCTTATTACTGTATTGTATCCCTGAAAAGAATGTAACATTATCATCAATACTTAGTTTTTTTAAAAGAAAAGCACCACTCTAAATGAAAGAAAGAAAGATTGCATGTGAAAATAATTTTTTCAAATTCACAGGATGGAGTGATTTTTGTTGCATAATTCTTAACAATCTTCAGTACAGCAATCTTCTCTTTATTAAAAGGACAAAATAAGCAGGCAAAAATGATCATACTTACTTCTGAAGAAGAGAAACTCTGAGCAACATCATGTAAATGTGACAATAAAATTTTAACTCTTTTCTAAGGAAAATCTAATTTCCATGTATTAGTTGTAATTTAGAAAATAGGGTAGAAATGTCAAACATGTCCTCATCACAGCATGTTCACTTACAGATATGACCTAGTCACACAATGTGTTTCAAAATGAATGGCTGTTACTAAGAGTTAGAAAACAACAACAGCAAAAATAATAAATTTCAACTCTATTCCATTTTTACTTTTCTAATAAACATTTTTATTTTATATTTTAATTTAATTTAATTTGTTTCAGTGATCCAAAATTCTCTAATGAACATTTTTTTAAATGTTCGTTCTTCTAATCCATGAGCATGGTATATCTTTCCATTTGTTTGTGTCATCTTCAATTTCTTTCATCAGTGTTTTATCATTTTTGGAGCACAGAACTTTCACCTCCTTGGTTAAGTTTATTTCTAGATAACTTATTGGTTTTGGTGCAAATGTAAATAGGACTGTTTTCTTAATTTCCCTTTCTCCTACTTCATGATTAGTGTATAGAAACAACAAATTTTTGTACATTAATTTTGTATCATCATTTTTACTTTTTAGCTCAACATCAGGTATGAATTTTCAGGGAATCAATATGCTCCCTGACTCTGAACCTGTATTTTATATCACATCAAGTATATTATTGACCTAGTAATTTAATTTAATGGAAATTATAACTCATTATCATAAATTTTTTAAGTAAAAATTTATTTATAAAATAAAATAATTTTACCAGAAATTGTTTCTGAAATTACATCATTGAAATAACTTAGGAGGAAGCAATATTAAAGGAAAGTTTCATTTTCTTGTCCATATATAACCACATTTTATAAAGGCTGGCTGACATGTTGATATTTTTTCTTTGAGGCTTGAATATGAAAATGTAAATTGGTAGCTTAAACAAGTAATAAAACCAAATAAAACTAAAATTCTACCCTGAAGATTAATGAATTTTCATGTATGAGGTCCAACTCAAATGCTGCCTCTTTCAAGCAGTATACCCTGTTCTAGTCCCAAAACCACCTTTTTCTCCTCTCAGTTTTCCATAGTGTTTGACCTTTTGCTTGTTAAACTGATCACTTTTTTATTATCATAATTTTGATTATATATATATATATATATATATATATATATATATTTCTCCAGTAGTGATTCAGATATTATTTCAAGACTGTTACAGAGAGCTAAAATTTTCAGACATTGTCATTTAAACTGAGATAAACACTGCCTTATTGATTCCACTATTGGAAATAGATGCACATTCAACAAAATATAACAAAACGTGATCATGGCACAGCATATGTGGTGAGAATATAGGGGAGGCTTACGAGGTGGTGGTCATAATGGGGAGGTCTAGAACAAAGGAGATCTTACCTGTTCTGCCTCTGTCATCTTTCCACTTTGACAGAAGGATAACCAACAGTTTAAGGACGCTCCATTTATAGTTAAATCATGTGTAATCCAATGAACCTAAAAGAGTCACAGGTATTTCAATATTAAAATTATTAGATGTAGCTGGAGTTCAAGATATTGTGAAGTTTAGAAAATTTACTGCATTCTTTTACATTTTCTTATTTTAAAATGTCTCAGCTGTACATATTTACTTTGTTTTTCCTCATTAGTCCGCTCATGATTCTTTTTTTCCTAGATTTCTGTCCACAACTGATATAAACTAGTTATATTTACATAATATCAACACTCTTGATTTACATACATTATTCAGTACAATTAAATATGTCTGAAATCTTCTACAAAGGGTATTTTCTAAGGAAAAATAATGTCTTTCTAAGGAAAAATAATGTCCTCAAAATGTAAAACCTAGATATTGTGCTAACAAAACTTCACAAAATACTTTTAGATATCATGTTCATTTATTTAGCTGTGAGAATCTTAAGATTTATCAAACACACAAATTCAGCATAGAAATTATACAAAATTATGTTATGAAATTATTAATATTAATGAAGACAGTATTTTTTTAAAGGAAAAAGGATTTCCCTTTCTTAGATACAGTAAGCACTAATAAATTTTAAAATGCTTTTTCATGGTTGAAATCATCAAGGACAATTGATAATGACTTTATTTTGTGTTTGTTTCTTTGTTTTTGATAATGACTTTATATCAAGATGCCTAAAATAGTATTCAATAAACAATACCAATTCATTTTCTCCCATTCTTCCAAGATGTGAGTCAAGACATATAAGAAAGAATAAAGGGAAAAAAGTGAAATATCTCAGCAATAATAACAAAACAATTAGGAATTTTTGAAACATTTAAAAAATAAAATTTGGCACTGACAAAGGTTTAATGACTTCACAGAGTTTGCCACTGAGTATTAAGTAAAAGTGAAACAAGTCATTTATTTTGTCAACTTCATCCATACCTTTTCTTCTTTAATTTTTATACCCCTTTGCTGCCATATAAAATTATCTAAGTCCTCATTTGCTGTTCCTAGCAATGTCAAAGACTTATAATAACTGTAAAACTCTGCAAGAACTTTGTTATATTTGAATCATTCTCAGAATTGTATGTCTCATTGAAACTGAGAAGTATCTTTTCAGAAAAAAAATCAAGCTCTTGTACCTATTAGCTACATATCCTCATTATAAGGTATCATTTTGAAAACAAGAAACAATACTTCTTAAATTTTAAATTTTAAAATAAGCTGTGCCTCATCTTATAATAAAATGAAGTTTTAATCATTTTAAATGTACTTTTTCCTTTTTACACTCTGGGGAAATATAAATGATTAATCATGGTGCATCTTTAGGGAAACACATTTATGCATTAAACGTTTTTTTCCCCTCTTTTCCGCTTCAAATGTGTTTGAATTATTGTGTTGAAACACCTCCCACATTTTCTAGAATTTTTTTTTCATTATTTTTGTCTTGCATGATAAGGTTTATACATGTTAGGTAAGTCAAAACCTTTTTTATCCCTGTTAGGAATTATACACATAAATGATCACTAACTGACATGAGAGTGGATCTTTCACCTTTAGTAATAGTTTAATAGAGAATATTATTCCACTACATTTATTATATACAAACTTAGGGGGATTATGATGGTGCTCACTAACCTTGTTCTCTCTGATTTTGTGGTCAATAAGCAGGTATGTGTTATGAGCTGAATTATGTTCTCCCAAAATTCATATTTTAAAGTTCTAACTGCTAGTACCTTAAAATGTAACTATTTGGAAATAAAGCCTTTCAGCAGTAATTAAACCAAAATGGGATAGTTAGGGTCGGTCTTATCCAATATGACTGGTATGCTTATAAACAGAGGAGATTAGGACATAAACAGGAACATTTAGAGACACCATATAGACACCAAAGAGAGACTTCAGAGGAAATAACTGTGTCTAAACCTTGATATTGATGACTTCTAAGCTTTAAAACTGTGAAAAGAAAAATAAATTACTGTTGTTAGAAAGCCACAATTGTGTTACTTTGTTATGGCAGTCCTAGCCCACTAAAACAAATGAGAGGGGTGCCTGGGTGGCTCAGTTGGCTAAGCATCTGCCTTTGGCTCAGGTCATGATCCCAGGGTCCTGGGATTGGGTTGGCATCAGATTCCTGGTTCATCATCAGGAACGGGGCATACACATATATATGTATGTGTATATATATATACACACATACATATGTAATCCTTTAAAAAAAGACAAAGAAAAAGACAAAAAAATAAAAAGATAAGAGTGCACACAGTGATGGAAACCATTGAAGACTGATAAGGCAATAAGTTAAAAAACTAGATAATGGGATCCTAAGACCTTAACAAAATCAGGTCTTACTCCTCCAAAGGCTTAATGAATTATAGTTATATCTGGATCAAGAACTTGAAAAGTAAGTAATTCAGAAAAATTTTAACGCTAATCAAAATCTGTCTGGAAGGAGGAAAAAGAATTCTAAAAAGGGATTTAAGATTTATATATATGAAAAATGTTTTAAGCATATTTTTGCAAAAAATAAATGATCTAGATAATATGATACTAAAGCAAGACACCTCAGTTTTCCATTACCAATAAAAAATAGTCCCATATTTTTCTACATTTTTATTTAATTTAATCTTTACTTTACTTCTCATATACTTTACTCTTTTCCTCTGGAAGAGCAAAATGATGAGAAATACACTAAAAAAAGGAAACAAATAAATTAATATATTTTTTAAAATAGTTTTTAGGAGTAAAAATATCCTCTTAAGCCCCATTGCTCAATATTTTCCAAATTCTTCAGTTTGTTCTTTAATATTTAAAATAAATTCTCTGATATTTGAATAAATGTATTATAAATATGAGTTCAAGTGCAACTTGTATTAGTCATAGTTTACAAATATTTAACTCTTCTACAATTTAGACAAATTTCAATAGACTCTATTACCATAAGTTAAAATTATCAAGATGAGATTTTACTGAAAATGTTATAGATCATAAAACCTTAAATGTAAGCAGAAGCTTGACTTAAATGCTGAGCAATCAGATTTTACTTTTAGTTTATTAACAGAAGATTTAGAATGTTCCTAATAAATGATTACTATGATTATTCAATAATCATCCAGAAAATTGAAATGACTCAAGATATTTTAACAAAAAGGGATTTAATATAGGAAATTACATGCTTATAAAATTTATGAAAAGGTGACTGTTGATTGAAAAGGAATTAGGAAATGCCAAAATAACAGGAACTCACCACTGATGAACCCAATTTCTTCTAGCCCTAATGAGGGTGATCTGAAGCTGCTGAAAATCCTAGACATGATGTTTTCCCAAATACCTATCTACCACTGCCAGAGGAGATAATAGATTACCCCCTCCACTTCTTGAAAATCTCATTCAAATGGCGAAGGAACCATTCTATCTTTAGCCATTGTCACAAAATATGTAAAGTAGTCATTTAAAAAGTAAAGTGTGACATATTAATGTTTAAGATGGCAACACAAAGCAAAAAGAAAAAAAAAAAAGTAAAATGTCTCCGTCTTATGTTCTCTGTATGCATGCAACTAACTTATCTGTCTGTTTCTGAAGTGTGGGTTCAAAGACTCCTGCCCAGCCAATTTGCATTTGTAAATCCACAGAGTTTCTGGCAGCTGAGGCCTCAGTCCCTTTTTTTTTTTTTATTTAAGCTTTTTATTATTTAAACATATAATGTAACCCCACCACCCTCTCCCCACCCCTCTCCCCCCAAACCCCCTCAGTTTGTTTTATGACATTAAGAGTCTCTTTTGGTTTGTCTCCCTCCCTATCCCATCTTGTTTCATTTTTTCTTTTCCTAAGACCTTAACCCCCACCCCCGTTGCATCTCCACTTTCTCATATCAGGGCGATCATGTGATAGTTGTCTTTCTCCAGTTGACTTATTTCGCTAAGCATAATACGCTTTAGTTCCATCCATGTCATCGCAAATGGTAAGATTTCATTTCTTTTGATGGCTGCATAGTATTCCATTGTATATATATACCACATCTTCTTTATCCATTCATCTGTTGATGGGCATCTAGGTTCTTCCCATAACTTCTGCAAAGAAGACAAGATGGCCAGAGACACATGAAAAAGTGCTCCACATCACTGGGCATCAGGGAAATACAAATCAAAACCAAATGAGATACCACCTCACACCAGTCAGAATGGCTAAAATGAACAAGTCAGGAAATGACAGATGCTGGCGAGGATGTGGAGAAAGGAGAACCCTCCTACACTGTTGGTGGGAATGCAAGCTGGTGCAACCACTCTGGAAAACAGCATGGAGGTTCCTCAAAAAATTGAAAATAGAGCTACCTTATGACCCAGCAATTGCACTACTGGGTATTTACCCTAAAGATACAAACGTAGTGACCCAAAGGGGCACGTGTACTCGAATGTTTATAGCAGCAATGTCCTCAGTCCCTTCTTTATATTGTAGTTTGGTTTAAATAAACCATACAGCAGCATTGAAGAAAGCAGTAAATCTTCCTCTAGTGCAGGTTTCTTTTCTTCATTGTTACTATATAGTAATCCCTTTGCGGAAGTAATTAAGGTCAAATGTAATCATATTAGTAGAGCCCTAATTTGATAAAACTGGTCATAAAAGAAGAAGAAGAAATACCAAGATCTCTCTCTGTCTCTGAAAGAGCACAGAGGAAAGGTCAGGTGAGGGCACAGTGAGAAGTGTTGTCTACAACATAAGAAGATAGCTTTCACCAGAAATTAAATTTGCTGGCACCTTGATCACAAAGGCCTAGCCTCCCAAACTGAGAAAATGAATGTCCATTGTTTAAGCCACTCAGCCTGTGATAACTTTGTTATGGCCACCAGGCCAGACTAATCCAGCTTCCCTCATATGTCTTGGGTCATCTCAAGTTTGATTAGTTATTCATTCTTCATATACTTTGTCTCCACAAACCCCTCCCCTTACTCTGTATTCATTTTCATGCATTAAACATATCTTTTATTTCACTGAAAATTCTAAAATGTTATTTTCTGCATGCATATATTATAATTTATAGTAATAGTCTCATTTTTATGTGTTATTATAAATAATACAAATTTTTCACTTTGCGTGCCATGTTAAGACCCATCCTTGTGGGTATGTGCAAATAAAATGCCTTGCTTGTAATTGCTGGATACTATCCCATAGTCTGCTTCTAACATGTGTAATTTACTCATCTTCTACAAGTGACCTGCCAGGTACTGCCTGTGGACAATACCATGTAAGTACTCAAGTATTCAACTTCTGTCTTTTACTTTGTTCCCAGGCTTCTTCCATTTATTTTTTCTTCTTTATCATCTGAGACCCTTTCTTCATGTCCTAATCATACCTTCTCTTACTTGCCCTCAGCTGTAGACCCCCTTTTGTATAGCCTTTGTGAAAAGATATAACTCCTAGATAAATTTGTTCCTTTTTATTATATTCTGAGAAATCCATATCATGTCTTGGCTTTTCGTCTTTCATAATAAAGGAATCGATTAATGTAGAAATTAAACTTCTCCTAAAAAGCAAATTTAGGCAACTGTGGCTTATATGGCTTTTTTTCTCATTTAAAATAAATTCTAATTTAAATTTAAAATAACAAAAATCTTTATAGACTATACAACATGATTACTAACGCATTCTACCTTACTTTTTACCCATTCCCTCTCCCCCACAAAACTCCCATGGCTCCCTCCATGAATTCAGCTCTAGCTGAATCCCACTGTGGAATAAAATAGGCAAATTTTGAGCCCTGTTTTACATTTCAATCAAATAAAGAAGTGTCATTTTAAGTGGGCACTGCAAATTCCAGCCTTCATCTTCAATTAAAAGAACTCAAGTAGAGGCTGTTTCTCCTAACAGTCCAAAGCAGAGGACTACAGGCGATTGGATTTCTTCGTATACATCACTCGCCATTGCACATTATCTCCCAGCAACAGCTGGTGACACACAGACACTGTGCCTCCAGGACAGCTCTCTTCTTTCCCCTTCCATCTGTTTCAGTCCATTTACCTCCGAAATAACACACTGTTTTAACTGGTTTGCTTACAACAACTTATCCACAACGCAATTTAAATTCTTTCACTTAGGAGAAGCAGATTTTGTATTTTGAAACTAGTTTTACCTTTAAAACTACCTGAGGTTGGAGATCTTCACAACCTGATAATCAGTCAGAAATTGTTTATAGGTAAAATAGAAAACAATATGATGCTTATATTATCAACATAAAGTAAAGCTAATATGTACATATGTTTAAAAATAAAAATATTGACTGTATTTCTCAGATTAAATTTAAATCTAAGTGACCAATTTTTAGTTTCAGGAGAAAACAGCAAGAATTTGCAATTTTTCTTAGAGCTGCTAGATTTCTGTTTCTGTGTTCCTCTGCTCTTGAAGTAGCAGTGGACATCAATAAGAAAGGAAACAACCACACCTTCTTTTGTTGTTTCTTTGCACTCTCATACGTGGTCTGAATGTCTAGACTATAAGATTTGTTCTTTTTTTTTTTTCTCCTTTTAATTGTGTGTGTGTGAACTTCTTCCCCATATAGGATAAAAACACAAGTTCTGACATCAAACTGCCTAAGTCTGAAGCAAGACCACCATTTTATGTGGGACTTGGGACAATAATTCAACATGCCTTAAGTCTTTTTCTTTATCAGGTACTTATTTTATAGATTTATGATGAGGATTAAATGAAATGTTTTATTCAAAGTTTTTAGAGCAGGGTCTATCCCATTTTAAGTGATCAAATGTAAACTAATATAAGTATGGCAAAAATAATGAGATAGTCTTTTCTTTGGTTTATTGTGATTTTTCTTCACTTTCAAGAAAAGGGGAAATTCCCTCATTTTTCTTGTGAATTAATCTCTTTGTTTTGGGTTTCAAGAAGTGAAAATAATACACTTTTATTCCTAATATTGATGCTTTTAGAATTATACTACTTTCTGGGACACCTGGATGGCACATTTGGTTGAGTGTCTGACTCTTGGTTTTATCACGGGTCATAATCGCAGGGTCATTAGATCAAATGCCATGTTGGGCTCTGGGCTCTCTGTGGAGTGTGCTTAGGATTCTATCCCTCCCTCCCACTCTGCTTTCTCTCTTTCTAAAATAAATAAGTTAATCTTTAGAAAAATGAATTATACTGTTTTCTCCTAAATTCATTATTGCAACAAAGTTAATTTTGTTCAGCAAAACATAAAATAAATGTTTATATTGATGCTTTCCAGTGCACTAATGTTTTGGTTTCCAATTTAGTAGAATTTTTAAATTTTTAAGTAGTATAATGCATTATATGTTAATAAAAAATTAAAAATTAAAAAAAAATTTAAGTAGGTTTTTTTATGTGCATAGTGTGTATTTTCTGCTTATTCTCAGGTAAACGCTTTTTGTCTTGATTAGAAAAGTAGAACATCAATGTAGAACTCATTCTTTTTTTTTTTTTGGTTGTTTCCAAATTTGGGTACTAATTTTTCTCATAAAGCAATAAAACACATGAATAATAAGCTATGTTTTACAATGTATTTATTCATCTTCCACTTTCAAACATCTTCCCCTTCATTTGTTTGCACCTTTGTCAAATATCAAATGAGTGTAAAAGTGAAAGTTTATTCTTTTGACTTGCAATTTTATTGCTTGATCTACATTTCTAACATTATGTCAGTACTATACTCTCTTAATTAATGTAGATTTATGGTAAATTTTGAAATCTGTTTTAGTGAGTTATCCAACATTGTTCTTCTTTGTCATGATTACTTTCTCTAATCTTTCCATTATTGAAAATGGGGTGTTAAAAATGAAATATTAAAATATCCATCTATTATTATTGAAATATCTATTTTTCTCTTCATTTCTATCAGTTGGTATTTTGTATGTTTAGAAGGCCTGTTGTTAGATGTGTACCTGTTTATAATTTTAATCTCTTTCTGGTGGGTTGAAACCTTCTTCTTCTTCTCCTTCTTCTTCTTCTTCTTCACCTTCTTCATTATTATTATTATTATTATTATTATTATTATAAGTAGACTCCATGCCCAGTGTGGAGCCTAATGCAGGGTTTGAACTCATGACCTTGAGATCAAGACCTGAGCTGAAATCAAGCATTGGCTGCTTAAACTAACTAAGTTTCAGATGCCTCTGAAACTTATTATTATGAAATGTCCCTGTCCATCCATTTGTTGTTGTTGTTGTTTTAAAATCTGTTTTCTCTGATATTTGCATAGCCACATCAGTCTTCTTATGGTTGCTGTTTTCCAACCTTTTATTTTTAATCTTTTTAGATGTTTGATTCTAAAGTGTGACCCCTGTAGGGTGTATATAGTTGATCCTTTTTTTAAATTCCATTTATAAACTTCACTTTTTGATCAGCTTAATACACTCAAATTGAGTGTTATTATTAATGTAGTAGAATTTACATTATTTTACTTTTTGTTTTCTGTCTCATCTGTTTTTTATCTTATATTTCTCCTTAATGTTTTTTATTAATTTAATATTTTGTGGTGTAATATTTTAATTCCCATAATGTTTTTAACAGATTATTTATGCATACTGTTTTAGCTTTTTTCTTAGTAGTTGTTCTAGAGCTTATCATATATCTCAACTTATTGGAATCTACTTCAGAATTATACTAGCTTAATTTCAATGAAATAAAGAAGTGCTATTCCTATATAACTCTCTTCTTCCCCCGTGTTGTGTCGTTATTGTTATACATATTGCATCAATATGTGTTATTAATTCAATAATACCTTGTTACAAGTATTACATTTTTTGTCTTTTAAAGAAGTACAGAAAAGAAAGGAGAGCAAATATAGAGTCCAGCTTTGTTTCCACCTACCTCCTTTGTGTGTTTTGGTCAAACATACTACATTTTTATGTGTTGTAGCTCCAATGACACGATTTACAGGTAGTTAGATATAAATATAGATATATAGATATAGATACAGATACAGATATGGATAGATATAGGCAATTGCTTTTGAAATTGGTTAAGAAGAGGAAGGAGATATAACATGCATTTACAATGACTTTTATAGTTACATAATTACTGGTATTCTTTGTTTTTGTTGTTGTTATTGTTGCTTTAAGTTACTGTGTAAGATCACTCGATTTCCACTCGAAGAGAATTTATTTGCGATTTATGTTAGGATTCCTTTGTACATGACTAGTCATTTTTATCTTGTTGCTTTTAGGATTTTCTCTTTTGGGGTTTTAACATTTTCACTATGATATACCTATGTGTGTAGGTTTCTTTGTTTTGTCCTATCCACAGTTCATTGAGTTTCTGGGGTGTGTAGAGTAATGATTTTCATCAAATTTGGAAAGGCTTTAGCTAGTTTTTTTTTTTTTTAATTTTGTTCAGCTCTCTTCTCTGTCATTAGCAAATTAAAATTATAAAAGTTAAATAGAAAATAAATAAAGCATGATTCATAACTAAGTTAAAAACAGAAGCAGAAGTCATTTCAAAATTTCTTAAAGGAGGCAGTCTGGTGAACAAAGGAATGATATGCTAATGAATTTGTGCAAATAAACTAGCATGCTTGTAGCAAAGCAAAATAAGACAGTTATTGAAGAAATATGATTAGTTAAAATAAAGAACATAAAAAATTTGTCACAAAGCTAATGGATTTTTGTATTTTGAAGAGATAGGGAAAGTGATTCTTTCAAGTTTACAAGCTAGAAGTGAAGTACGTAACTAGCTACTAAGTTGTTATACTAATCCTTCTCTCAAACAGCTAAAAATTTTTAGAAGATACAAGATAAGATAATTGAGAAAAAAATCATCAAAAATTTAATGAGCAAGAATATGAAAACTGGAATGTATCAATTTCAAAATGATTGAAAGTACTAAGAAGGCAGACTTCTCATTTTTCTAAGCTTTTAGCATATAATGTAACCATGATCAGATGAAGAAAATAATTTATTCTCCATTTTTTTAAAGATTTTATTTATTTATTTGACAGACAGAGATCACAAGTAGGCAGAGAGGCAGGCAGAGAGAGGAAGGGAAGCAGGCTCCTTGCTAAGCAGAGAGCCCGATGTGGGGCTCGATCCCAGGACCCTGGGATCATGACCTGAGCTGAAGGCAGAGGCTTTAACCCACTGAGCCACCCAGGGGCCCCTATTCTCCATTTTCTAAGGAGTGAAATTATAAGGGATCAAAGGCTATATTTAAATATAATGATATGAGAGGATACTTCCTGGGAAAATAACAGTAGGAGAATCCTAGGCTCATCTCATACCATAGATACAACTAGATAACAGCCATATCAGAGTATATAACCCAGAAAAAACCCAAAGACTGACAGAAAGGACTCTCTGCAGCTTTTAAATGCAAAGAAGAGGCCACAACAAAAAGGGTAAGAAAGGCTCAGATGTGGTCAGAAACCAAAATGACCTGTGGGACTATTCTCAAGGAGAGGGGATTTCACAAGTACAGAAAGTGGAGAGGATACTCTATACAGGTATTCCAGGCATGAGGAACCTGCATAGGGAAGAAGAAGCCTCATAACACTTAGCTTTGCAAACCAGAGAGGCCTAATTTCATGAGTTCTAACAATCAGTGGGGCTTCACACCTGCAGCTTTAAAAGTAAGCAGGCTTGTCTCTGGGAGAGCTGGAAGGTGATAGGAAACCTTGCTTTAAAGAGACAGCACAACAAACAACCAAACTGAGATACAACATAGAAATGGCAGTTTGAAAAATGTCTGGGGTATAAAGGAAGATTTATTCACTAAACTCAGAGGGGCAGAGACTTCTGCAAGAACAACATTGCTGGCAGGTGCTGTTTCTCTCTGCCACCCTGAGCCTAGATACATGAACACCTGTGGGAACTAGCACAGCATGAACACTCTCCATCTATTGTGTTAATAGTGTGCCCCACCTGCCCACTTTTCTGCTGACCACTCCCTCCCCCGCATCCACACCATCCAACCTGGCATGGGAAGGTGTTTTCCCAGCTGCACTGCACATCACCTCTCACAAAGGAGCAGTGCAGACCTTGCAGATACCATGTACCTCTGCCCCGTGTTCTCCTGTGGAACAATTCCTTCCAAAATGCCTGTGGCAAGAGTCCATCTAAAGAGGTACCATAAGCCCAGCAGTGTGCAAGCAGCCCCAACAGCCTCAGTAAGAGACAGTACCACACCCAAGTGATTCCTGCTCTGGGAAAAAGAGAATATAACTGCATATACCAGTCCAGCTGTGGCCCCAACAGTGGGCTGGGGTCAGACATCATGTCTGACTGCAAGCCCCACCCACCACAGAAAGCTTCCCAGGGAGAAGACCCTTCAATTCAGTGCTATGGCAACTATAGTAAATGCCTGATTGGATTCAACTCAAGCCCAAGGTAGTTCAGGGCTAGACCACAAACAACACAGGGGCCAAACCCTGCCCACAACAGGAAAGAGAGACTTTGAAGATGACTAGACTGAAAGCAAACATGTCTCGGCCACAACAGTAGGACATACAAAACACACATAGGAGATGTCCTTGAAATGCCAGGTTTTGGTGAGCAGGAGACATTGCAATGCAGGGCACTACAGGACACTTTCTTCACAAGGCCACTACCTGCAACAGCAGAAACCATAATTGACTTTCTTAACACATAGAAACAGACACAAAGAGTTAAACAAAATGGAGATGCGGAGAAATATGCAAAATGAAAGAACAGAATAAAATCATAAGATGAGAGCTAAGTTAAATGAAGGTAAGTAATATGCCTGATGGTCATAAGGCTACTCACTGGACTCAGTGAGACTTAACAAAGAGATAGGAAACCTAAAAAAGAACCAGGCACAAATGAAAAAAATAACTGAGATTAAAAATACACTAGAAGGAATAAACAGTAAACTATAGACATCAGCCTTAGCAACATTTTTATAGATATGTCTCCTGAGGCAAGGGAAACAAAAGCAAAAATAAATTATTTGGACTACATCAAAATAAAACTTCTACACAGGAGAAGAAACAATCAGCAAACAAAAAGATAATCTACAGAATGGGAGAAGATATTTGCAAATGACATGTACATTAAGGGGTTAGTAATCCAAAATATATAAAGAACTGACACAGCTCAACACCCAAAAACCAAATAATCCCATTAAAAAATGGGCAGAAATCATGAACAGACAAATCTCCAAAGAAGACATACAAATGGTCAGCAGGCATGAAAGACGTTCAACATCACTCATCATCAGGGAAATGCAAATCAAAACTACAATGAGGGGCACCTGGGTGGCTCAGTGGGTTAAAGCCGCTGCCTTCGGCTCAGGTCATAATCCCAGGGTCCTGGGATCGAGCCCTGCCTGCATCGGGCTCTCTGCTCGGCAGGGAGCCTGCTTCCCTTTCTCTCTCTCTCTGCCTGCTTGTGCTCTCTGTCAAATAAATAAATAAAATCTTAAAAAAAAAAAAAACTACAATGAGACATCACTTCACAACTGTCAGAATAGCTAAAAACAAAAACATAAGAAACAACTGTTGGTGAGGATGTGGAGAAAAAAAGGACCCTTTTTGCACTGTTGGTGGGAATGCCAATTGGTGCAGTCATTGCGGAAGACAGTATGGAAGTTCCTCAAAATTTAAGAATAGAACTATCTTATGATCCAGTAATTTCACTTCTGGATATTTACCCAAACAATATGAAAATACTAATTCAAAAAGATATATGCAGGGGCGCCTGGGTGGCTCAGTGGGTTGAGCCGCTGCCTTCGGCTCAGGTCATCATCTCAGGGTCCTGGGATCGAGTCCCACATCGGGCTCTCTGCTCGGCAGGGAGCCTGCTTCCCTCTCTCTCTCTCTGCCTGCCTCTCTGCCTACTTGTGATCTCTCTCTGTCAAATAAATAAAATCTTAAAAAAAAAGATATATGCACACCTATGTTGATTGAAGCATTATTTACAATAGCCAAAATATGGAAGCAGTCCAGGTGTCCATCAATAGATGAATGGTGATATATATATATATATA